>WNWK01004847.1:0-131246 GCA_009830355.1 Cherax destructor
CCCCCAGGCCCCCAGCCCTCAAACACTAATAACTCGATCAAGAACACATGTGCTCCCACCACCACCACAATTACCGACACTACCACTAGCATCACCACTATGTAACAGCAGAAATACCACTGCTCAACTATTTCAACCACTACCACTTACATCACTACATCTACCACTAATATTACACTGCCGAACAATTACAACCAACCACACACCCGTCAACCACTATTAAAAACTTACAATAAAGGAAATAACTCGCAATAACTCTCAACTAGTAAAGTGGAGTGACAAGAAGAGGTGTGAGACAGGGAGAGGTAAGGAGGAGGAAGATTAAAGACAATCAGAAGTAAAGAGCAGTGACGAGGAGAGAGAGAGAAGACAGATGGAGCAGTAAGAAGGAAGATGAGGGATTAACGTAGAACAACCAATTGTGTAAATTGGTAATAATTGAAGAAACGGAGGAAAGTGGTAGCAATTGAAGAAACGGAGGGCGTGGAATTGACGGAGGAAGAAGACTGAAAAAAAAAACATTAATAAAAGAGGATGATAAATGCCGGAAATAACAATGTGGTTTGAGTGGTTGTGCAGTTAAGAGTTGGAAGCTTAGTAGTTGTGTGGAAGTTTACCTGGAATCACTTCCGGAGGTCACCGCCCCCGCGGCCAAGTCCCAAACCAGGCCTCCTGAATGCTGGCCTGATCAATCAAGCTGTTAGTGCCCACTGCTTGCAGTTCAATGTATGCACCACAACCCGGTCGATCAGAAACTGTTTTGTGGAATCTGTCGAGTTCCCTCTTGAAGACAGTCGGGGCTTTATTGGTGATCCTCCTTATGCATGAAGGAAAGGCGTTGAAGAGTCGTAGGCCCCTAACACTCAGTGTACTCATCATGGGAGGTATCGTCACCGCCTGCCAAGCCTCTTGTGTTCATCAGTAGTAATTTTGGTGTGCAGATTTGGTACCAATCCCTCCAGTGTCTTCCAGGTGTAGATGTTATATATTTCTTGTCTACGTACTAAGGGGTATATTTCTAGGGACTTTAAGGTGCTTGGCTGAGTTTAAACGAGCTGTGAAGGTTCTCTGTGCATTTTACAGCTCGGCAATTTCGCCTGCCTTGAAGGGGAGTCGTTCGTACACAGCAAGATTCCAGCCTAGAGAGAACGAGTGAGAGAAGTCATCATTGGCTTGGCATCCCTTTTGAAAATTCTTGTTATCTAACCTATCATTTTTCTTGTAGTTGCGATAACAACAATGTTGTGCTTTTTGAACGAGATATTTTCCGACATTATCACTCCCAGGTCTCTCACATTTGACTTGCCTACCTGAAGCCTACCTGGACGGTATTTCGGGGATCAACGCCCCCGCGGCCTGGTCCACGACCATGCCTCCCAGTGGATCAGGGCCTGATTAACCAAGCTGTTACTGCTGGACGCACGTAGTACAACATAGGAACCACAGCCCGGCTGATCCGGCACCGACTTTAAATATCTGTCCAGCTCCCTCTTGAAGGTAACCAGGGGTCTAATGGTAATTCCCCTTATTCCTGGTGGGAGGCTGTTGAACAGTCTTGGGCCCAGGACACTTCGTATTTTCTCCTAGTGTATCAATGGCTCTTCTACTTTTCATTGGGGTATGTTGCACCGCCTGCCCAGTCTTTTGCGTTCGTAGGGAGTAATTTGTGTGTGCACATTAGGGACCATTCCTTCTAGGATTTCCCAAGTGTAAATTATGCTATATCTCTCTCGCTTGAGTTCCAGCGAGTACAAGTGCTTCCAAGTGTTCCCAGTAGTTAAGGTGTTTGGGGGAACTTATATGTGCAGTAAAAGGTTCTCTGTACACTCTCTAGCTCTGCAATTTCACCTGCTTTGAACGGGGATGTTAATGTGCAGCAGTATTCTTACGTTCTATTGAGTGGTTTGAGTTTGTCTTGTACTATGATCTTGTTATTTCCTTCATTCTTCCATTGTATAACAACTGACATTTGTCCTGAATGAACATCATATTGTTGTCAATGGCCCACTGGAAGACTTGGTTTATATCAACTTGGAGGCTCGCTGTGTCTTCTATGACTGCCACTTTCATACAAATTCTAGTATCGTTAGATTGATGTTGCTGGCTATGTCAGGAATGAGAATAGGAAAGAAGTGGTGCGAGAACCCTACCTTCGGGGACAACTTTTCACTGTACCAGCCACTGATTTCACTATTACTCTTTGGGTTATATTTGTGAGGAAGTTAAAAAAAATCCATCTGCCCACCTGTTAAGAAGAGTGGTGGCAGCTTAGTAGTTATGTGGTGGTAGTGTAAAGCTAAACCTCCAGTGACCTACAGTACATACTGCCGCATGTCCAGATGATGACACTAAAAATGCATGCAGTGTACACAACACCGAGAACCACTTTACGAACTTCTCAAATCAGACTTATTGTCCTTTAAAGAGAGTGACCCACGCAGCAGACTGTTTACGATCAACAGATATAACCACAATCAATAACATTAATAAAAACTCAGGATCATTCATGATCTCCACAGTGAGTCTTAATTCCCGCAGTACCTGATACTGTTACGTTTGGTAACGTTTGTCAGAAACAGGACAAGTGTTTCCTGGCGCGAGTCTGGGTCATAAGATGACCCACAGCTGGAGCTTTTGGTCATCTGACTGAAGCTTTCCACTGGTTTGCCCGTCCATATGTGACTTCAGGACTTCATTCCGTCACCTCAGAACCTCTCTACCTACAACCCATATATTATATATATTAGTTGCATCTAATATAATAATATATATATATATATATATATATATATATATATATATATATATATATATATATATATATATATATATATATATATATATATAATATATATGCAAGACAAGCCAAGGAGGTGGAAATCTTTAGCTCAAGTACTTTCACACTTTTCAGTGCATCATCATCTGTGCAGTGTTGCAAGGGCAGCAACAGGAGAAATAGGATAAGTTTTTCAGAGTATGGTAGAGCGGTGGCACCAGCCAATATATGACTTACCCTATTTCTTCTGTTGCTGCCCTTGCAACATTGCACAGCTCCTGATGACGCACTGAGAAGTGTGAAAGTACTTGAGCTAAAGATTTCCACCCCCGTGGCTTGTCTTGCATTGTTAAGACCGCCTGTCTGCGATTGTTTTGCAGTATATATATATATATATATATATATATATATATATATATATATATATATATATTTCGCACCGAATAGGTAAAACTGGTCAATTAGCAAGAACTCATTTAAAATTATGTACTTTCTCAAATTTTCTCTTATACATTTAAAGATATATATTTTTTTCATTTATGTTAATGTAAAAAATAACAATTTTGTACCAAAAGAACATTAAAAAACTTACCCAACCTTATTATAACAAGCTCAATTTAATTTAGCCTAATCCAACTAAATACATTTTAGATAAGTTTACAATAATTTAATAATAAACAAACAATGAAATATATTTTTTTCGTTAGTTTCAGAATGATTTTTGCGAAATTATTGCATACACAAATTTTCGCTTGCCTTATTCGGCAAGAAAAACGTTGCTATTTAAGGCAAAAATCGCAAATTTTACCTATTCGGCACGACACATACACACCCACACACACACACACACATATATCATATTTTGGGTGAACTGATAGCTTCACCCAGACTCTAGTCTAGCAGAGACTCTAGTCTCTGGTAGACTAAACATCCTCACAAAATGCCATCACCGCAGTGTCTTGTTTACATACTATCATTATCTCTACCATTGTGGTACAAGTCGTATATTTGCCAAATTTATTTTAAAATCTACCTAAAGTTGAGCTTCATTGGCCCTATATGGCAAATTAGACACATGTGCAACACTTCAGTATCTTGATGGCGGAAACGTTTCGCCCCACAGTGGCCTCAACGTTTCCACAATAAAGATACCCAAGTGTTGCACATGTGTCTAACGTATCAATTTATCGGTTCTCTGAACCATATATCTACGACCCTGTTGGGTAGATTTTCACTCAACAACAACTCGAGTGTGTAACCAGTAGTGTTGTACATCGTACCGGCACCAACACTGCCGTAGGTCTTCCAAGCTTGATGCACCAGTATTCACGCCTTCTCAACGAAACCTCGTCTACTACTACAAATGAGTGATTATTTTCTTGACTACTTTTTTTTATCTATATTAATGTTCTTAATCAATGTTTAAAATAAATTGTCTTTTTAATACTTAAGTCTTCATGTGGAGATTGAAGTTACAGGGAGTGAAATTACGGGAGGTAATCCACACAGAACCCAATCAAACCCAGCCACCGTGTTGAGGCAGATTTTAATCGAATTATTAACTTGGAGGGTTAATAGCCCAGGAAAAAACCAACAAAGCCACTGGCTTATTTCCATTGGGGGTCCTTTGATCTTCTTCCCCAGGATGCGACCCACAGCAGTCGCATAACGCCCAGGTACTTACTGCTAGGTGAATTGGGACCAATGGAGTAAGGACACATGCCCAGTTGCAATAGAAAATAACACTGTGTTGAATATTGACAAATTCCAACTGCTGAGACATGAAAAAAATTGAACTCAAATGGAGTGCTGAATACAACAAACAGGAGAGCTACCAAATACAACGCAAGGAACATGTGGAAGACCTGAATGTAATAATGTAAGCTGATCTACCATTTTGATTATCATTAGTAAGACGTGCAACAATTAGGTATCTATTTTTGAAACGTTTCGTCTACGCAGTAGGCTTCAGTCTAATACAGAGATGACTAAATATGGAGACAGCAGAAGCGGTGGAGAGGAAATGATGATGCGATCAGTCCATCGACCTTCAAATAGCTCTGTAGTAGTACTCGACCTGGAGAAGTGTTCAGCTCCATAGTCTTCAACATTGTTTAAGACTACAGAGCTGATAAGTGTTCAGCTCCATAGTCTTCAACATTGATTAAGACTATAGAGCTGAACAAGTGTCAGTCTTGGCTCCAAGACTGATATCTATTCTTCTCCACTGTTTCTGCTATATCCATATTTAGTCACCTCTATTTTCGACTGATGAAGCCTACTGCGCAGGCGAGAAGTTTCGGAAATGAAGATACCTAAATACTGCACGTGCTTCATTCCTTTACTATTGAGAGCACAAATGCTGCAAAAGTTGGGATTATTATTATTATAATCAAATAGAAGCGCTAAACCACAGGGGTTGCAAAAGTTGGGAACATGTCAGTGTGGATAATGAGAACCTTCAAAACTAGAGAAATATTACCAACGGTGACACTATTCAAATTACTTATGCCCTCTGGCTGGGAGTACTGTTCATTCAGAGCAGCAGAGATATCATGGTTGGAACAGATACTGTTTGCATGGAAGAAATAAGCCATTTGAACTACTGGGAAAGTCTCAAAGTACTGAATATGTACTCTAGGGAGATATGATAATATATATATAAAATGCCTGGAAACTAAATCACTGAGCCGACATCGCAAAAATAATAGACGAATTTCAATGTTTCATCATAGTCTCTTGCACTGGACAGCTTATGGGCAAGGACGTGTTTCTTTAAGACACCTGCTGTCCAATGTTCACCCATCAGTAAAATAGGTACCTGGGTGTTAGTTGACTGGTGTGGGTCGCATCCTGGGACAAAACTGACCTAATTTGCCTGAAATGCTCTGCATAACAAGCGGCTTTGTAAACAGTGGTTTGTCATTGATGTCAGCTAGGCCTGTATACCTTGTACATGTAGAAATAAAGATTATTATTACTCTTATTATTATTATTATTATTATTATTATTATTATTATTATTATTATTATTAAGGCTGATCGTACGTCTGCCAGCTCACGCCTCACTGTTACTGAAGCCGAATTTTCGTGAACTCTTGTCATCCATTTTGGACTTTCCTGTTGGACTGTTTGACAGCTTATATTTTGGTTGCCAGTGATCGTATTGGGATCCATTAAGTTTAATATGGAAAAAAAATCTGCCAAATAATGTATAATGGTAAGAAGTCAAAGATTTCGTGTGTGAGCACTACATGGAACATAGTTGAGGGCTGAGTCCAAACTCTACACACTACCATAACGTAAACACTACTATAAAGCACACTATACTGTAACGTACTAGAGTGAGATATGGAAGTATAAAATAAGCTTAGTTATGGGCACAATAAGAAAACAATGTATCAACATCTGTGGTCCCAGAGTGTTCAACCCACTAGCAACAGATATCAGAAACACTCCTACAACATGGAAGTGCCGGATCAACCAGGCTGTGATGGACATGTGGGCCAGAGGGCTGGCCCTGGTGGTCCAATAAAGCACCAGGAAAACCTGGCCTCAGGCCAGGCTGTGGGAGCAGGAAAACTCTCGAAACCTGTCAGAGGTAAAAGAGTTTCCACTCGTGCAGAGGTCGAACCCAGGCACCTTCAGATACAAGCCAAAGGCGCTACCACTTGAACCACGAGCCAGAAGTTGACCTAGCGTTGGAGGGGAGGGGAGGGAATGGGGAGTTGATAGAGGGGGAGAGCTGATGTAGGTAACAGCTCTCAGCTTGTAAATAAAGTTAGTAATCCTTAACCTAACCTTGTAAAACCCTGTGTAAGGAGAGAGAGAGAGAGAGAGAGAGAGAGAGAGAGAGAGAGAGACAGAGCAGAGAGAGAGAGAGACAGAAAAGAGAGAGAGAGAGAGAAGAGAGAGAGACAGAGAGACAGAGAGACGAGACAGAGGGCGACAGAGAGACAGACAGAGAGAGACAGACAGAGACAGAGGGGGGGGGGATGAGGCTACGTACAGTGAAGATGGAGTTAACAAGGGATACAGACAAAGGGACAATTGTATTATGAATAGGTGCATGAAGAACAAGACTGAGACGTGTGAGGTAACTGAGACAAGAGAAGCATACAGTGACAAGTGTGTGATGAACATGATGAAAGTTGGAAGATGAGAGGAGTATGAAGGAAGAACACGGAGAAAAGGTGATAAAAAGACACTGAAAACACGGGAGTGATGAAGGTTGTCATGGAAGAACATGAACACTGTCTCTGACCAGAATAAGAAATATTACAATAACAAGAACAATTAAGAAGCACTTGTGTACTAATTGGATGCAAAAATTACTTGTCATCTTACATGTTTATGATACACGTGAACTACTTAGTAGACTTCCACTTCACACGTACCTTTGAGGAGTTTCCAGAGTTTTTCTACTCCCGAAGCCCTGTTGATATGGTGCTTGCCTGGTCAACCAGGCTGTTGCTGCTGGAGGCCCGTTGCCCCACATTTCATCACAGTCTGGTTGATCTGGCATCTGGTGAAGATACTTGTCTAGTTTCCTCTTGAACACTTCTACACTTGTTCCAACAGTGTTTCTGATATCTTCTGGTAAGATGTTGAATAATCTGGGGCCACGGATGTTGATACAGTGCTCCCTTATCGTGCTCACTGCACCCCTGTACGACGAGAGGCAATACTTCCCTAAACACCCTAACACCAAGCTGAAAAATTAGTTGGCTTATTTTTGCCACGTCTTCCTGCAGTTGTTAAGTTTCTCTGTCACCCAGACTATACAACCTCTTACCAGAAGATATCAGAAACACTGCTGGGACAAGTGTACAAGTCTTCAAGAGGAAATTGATCAAGTATTTTCACCAGGTGCCAGATCAGACTGTGATAGATATGTGGGGCAGCGGGCCACCAGCAGCAACAGCCTGGATGACCAGGCACATACTCTTTTCTTTACTCTCCTTTTTTATCTCCTCTTGTTGCTCTGTGCAAAAATCAGTAGAGCTGTTAACCTCTACTATACGGCTCACCTCTGCACTGTTTGTTTACAACCACTGACTTTCAAGATGAAACTGGATTAATACCTCAGACTTGTGACTGATCAACCATACCGAAATGGATATGGTCAGTCGCCCGCTAAAAGCAATAGCCTGGTTGAACAAGCACTCAAGGAAGCTTGACCAAAGGTCGGGAAGGTAGGGCAGAAAGGCCCTCAAAATCTGTCACAGGTATATCCTCCTCTCTTTCTCTTGTATTACCTGTCACCTGGAGTCTACCCGGAGGTTGTTCTGGGGGTCAAAGCACTCGAAGTTCGGTCCCCGACCAGGCCTCCCGGTGGATCAGGGTCTGATCAACCAGGCTGTTATTGCTGGCCGGACCCAATCCAACGTACGAACAACGGCCCGGCTGATCGGATACTGACTTTAGGTATCTGTCCAGTTCCCTCTTGAAGACAACTATTGACAATTCCCCTTACGTATGATAGGAGGTTGTTGAACAGTCTTGGGCCCCGGACATTTATTGTGCTTTCCCTTAGTGTACTCACTAGTGATGTATCGGATATCCGAATCCGCATCCGCGGAACATTCGCACAATTTCTTACATCCGCATCCGCATTTCAATGCAAACAGATATCCGCATATACATCCGCATCCGAAATCCACGGAACATCCGCATTCACATACGCAGAATGAGTAAGACATCCGTATACACATCCGCATCCACGGATATCTAAATTTTCACATCCGATACATCCCTTAGTACTCACGGCACTCCTGCTTTTCATTGGGGGTATGCTGCACCGTCTGCCTTGTATACCTTTGAAGAGTTTAGAGTTTCTCTACTCTCTGAGCCCGGCCATCGGCCAGGCTCGTCTGGTGCTTGCCTGGTCAACCAGGCTGTTGCTGCTGGAGGCCCGCTGCCCCACATATCCGTCACAGCCTGGTTGATCTGGCTCCTGGTATTTTGCCTTCGTGGGGAATGATTTGTGTGTGTAGATTTGGAACCAATCCTAGGATTTTCCAAATGTTATGTATGTATTTTTCTCGCCTACATTCCAGGGAATACAGATCAAGGGACTTCAACATTCCCAGTAATTAAGGTGACTGAACTAATACGTGAAGTGAAGATTCTCTGCACATTCTCCAGATCTGCAATTTCACCTGCCTTGAATAGGGCTGTTAGCGTACAGCAGTATTAAAGCCTAGAGAGAGAACAAGTGACTTTAAGAGGATCACTATTAGTCTTCTTTTTATATTAAGTTTGCAAGACTTCCCTTCGATGTTCCCAGTCACCTTGTTATCTGTTTCCTAGTCCTCAGGACGCACCCTGCTCAGTGAGTCTCCCACACTATTCACCTTCCCTCCTGATAAGTACGTCTCCGCAGATTACCTGCTCCCTTCTTTCTGCCTTCTGAATCGTGTCATCGCTGCTTTCTTGCATCTTAAGACATTCAGTATCTTTCGTCTCCCTCTTCACCCCTCCTCTCCCCTCTCCTCGCTTTCTCAACATCCATGATATCCATTCCCCTTTAGCTAGTTAATTTTCGTTACCCTCACTCTTATCAGATTCACGGAGGAGCGCTAAACCCAACGGAGTCATGCAAACCCTGAGAATATGGAAGACATTCAGACTCGATTCAAGGAACTGGAGCACAGATCCCTCAACATAAAGGAACCTCCCTTGAGGGATTCCCTCATCATTAAACTTGGCTAATGTGACCACAATATACATAGTACTCAGAGGTATAAACAAAGTAAACAAAGACTGGTTCTTTACCAGGGTTGATACAACACGAGAGCATGGTTGAAAAGTCTCTCTGGGATATCAAAAATATTTCATAAGTTTAAGCAGACTCCGCAAAGTTTCAAAAATGACTTGTGGATCAGCCTCTAGTGGTAAACCATGTCAAAGACTTTCTTTTAAACCATTAAATTAAGATGCAGTTTACCCATCTCTCTTGTGTTATCTCACAGCCTGTCATAGAACAAACAATATTGTCAGACAGGATCTACTGTCTGTGAGTGTACTGTTCACTGATGCTGCCTGCAGGTACTAAAAAATAAATATATAAATAAATATATAAATAAATAAATTAAATAATAATATATATATATATAAAATATATATATATATATATATATATATATATATATATATATATATATATATATATCCTGCTGACAGTCCTTTGACAAGAGGTACGCCGCCAGTGATAGCAGTGTTATTCAGTGTGTACTGTTGAAAGGTCAGATGAAGGAAGTATATTAGCCACCTTGCAGCTCTCTAGCAGTTGTATTGTCCTCAGCAACTTAATGAACAATCTTGGATATGGATGAGCTCACACGTTAGTGCTTTTCTTTTAGTGCATTTGGAAAAAACTATAATACTCATAGGGAAGTGCTAAACCCATAGGGGATCATACACCGTCTGGGGAATGTTAAATACAAAGAAGGCGAGAGCAGCTTTAATACTTTCCAGCAAGAGTCCTTCAGCAGTTTCAAGGCAGCCCCTTGAGTCTGCCCTCACAAAAAGTTATAAAGGCGGTCTTACTACTACTCCCTTCCTCCTTCCTTCTTTCTCCGTCTCCCTCTACCTCTCTCTGCACCTCCTCTCCTCGCACCTCCTCTTCTCCTCTCTCGTTCACCCCCTTCCTCCCTCTCTTCACTCTCTCTCGCACTCCTCCTTCATCCTCTCTCGCCACCCTCTCTCCCTTCGCCCTCTCTCTCTTCGACTCCCTCTCAGCCCCTCTCGTTACTCCCTCTCGCACCTCCTCTTCGCACCTCCCCTCTTCGACTCCACCTCTCAGCCCTCTCTTCTCCACCTCTCCTCTCTTCGACTCCCTCTCGCCCCTCTTCGTCTCCACCTCCCCTCTAGAGACCTCCCTCCCCTCTGCTACCCCGTATTCTTCATCCCCCAAGTCTCATGTACACTCTTGAATGCACAGGTCCACAGCAGTTATCCTGTCTTAGCTTATTTCAAACCTCAGCCCCATCTAAGGTACAGTATACTACCACCTCTCAGCCCCATCTAAGGTACAGTATACTACCACCTCTCAGCCCCATCTAAGGTACAGTATACTACCACCTCTCAGCCCCATCTAAGGTACAGTATACTACCACCTCTCAGCCCATCTAAGGTACAGTATACTACCACCTCTCAGCCCCATCTAAGGTACAGTATACTACCACCTCTCAGCCCCATCTAAGGTACAGTATACTACCACCTCTCAGCCCCATCTAAGGTACAGTATACTACCACCTCTCAGCCCCATCTAAGGTACAGTATACTACCACCTCTCAGCCCCATCTAAGGTACAGTATACTACCACCTCTCAGCCCCATCTAAGGTACAGTATACTACCACCTCTCAGCCCCATCTAAGGTACAGTATACTACCACCTCTCAGCCCCATCTAAGGTACAGTATACTACCACCTCTCAGCCCCATCTAAGGTACAGTATACTACCACCTCTCAGCCCCATCTAAGGTACAGTATACTACCACCTCTCAGCCCCATCTAAGGTACAGTATACTACCACCTCTCAGCCCCATCTAAGGTACAGTATACTACCACCTCTCAGCCCCATCTAAGGTACAGTATACTACCACCTCTCAGCCCCATCTAAGGTACAGTATACTACCACCTCTCAGCCCCATCTAAGGTACAGTATACTACCACCTCTCAGCCCCATCTAAGGTACAGTATACTACCACCTCTCAGCCCCATCTAAGGTACAGTATACTACCACCTCTCAGCCCCATCTAAGGTACAGTATACTACCACCTCTCAGCCCCATCTAAGGTACAGTATACTACCACCTCTCAGCCCCATCTAAGGTACAGTATACTACCACCTCTCAGCCCCATCTAAGGTACAGTATACTACCACCTCTCAGCCCCATCTAAGGTACAGTATACTACCACCTCTCAGCCCCATCTAAGGTACAGTATACTACCACCTCTCAGCCCCATCTAAGGTACAGTATACTACCACCTCTCAGCCCCATCTAAGGTACAGTATACTACCACCTCTCAGCCCCATCTAAGGTACAGTATGCTACCACCTCTCAGCCCCATCTAAGGTACAGTATACTACCACCTCTCAGCCCCCATCTAAGGTACAGTATACTACCACCTCTCAGCCTCATCTAAGGTACAGTATGCTACCACCTCTCAGCCCCATCTAAGGTACAGTATACTACCACCTCTCAGCCCCATCTAAGGTACAGTATGCTACCACCTCTCAGCCCCATCTAAGGTACAGTATGCTATCACCTCTCAGCCCCATCTAAGGTACAGTATACTACCACCTCTCAGCCCCATCTAAGGTACAGTATGCTACCACCTCTCAGCCCCATCTAAGGTACAGTATACTACCACCTCTCAGCCCCCATCTAAGGTACAGTATACTACCACCTCTCAGCCCCATCTAAGGTACAGTATGCTACCACCTCTCAGCCCCATCTAAGGTACAGTATACTACCACCTCTCAGCCCCATCTAAGGTACAGTATGCTACCACCTCTCAGCCCCATCTAAGGTACAGTATGCTACCACCTCTCAGCCCCATCTAAGGTACAGTATGCTACCACCTCTCAGCCCCATCTAAGGTACAGTATGCTACCACCTCTCAGCCCCATCTAAGGTACAGTATGCTACCACCTCTCAGCCCCATCTAAGGTACAGTATGCTACCACCTCTCAGCCCCATCTAAGGTACAGTATGCTACCACCTGCCTTATTATCTAACCTGGTTGCTTTCAATTGTGAGCAAAGTGGTCAATCATCGAGCTACAGGTTCCCTACTCATTAGTTTGTAGTCTGCTGTACATGGTCCTCCCCTAGTTTCTCTTGTCATGCCTGCTGCTGTCACGGTCTGGTGTGCTATCTGGAGGGTGTTCCGGGGGTCAACGCCAAGGAGCCCGGTCCATGGCTAGGCCTTCAGGCTTCTTCGTGCCACCCATTTGTGGTTGCCGGGGTCAATTCTGTTTCCAGTTCCGCCTCTAAACTACCCACGTGCTGGATTTACTCCCTCGTAGCCTCGTGGTCCCTATCGCGCCTGCTCTTAAAACTATGTATGAAGTCTGTCTTCCAGGGGCGGTGCCAGAATTTCTATATTGGGGGGAGGGGAGGGGGGGCTAGTAGACTTGTCTTGAAGTAGTGTTATTACTATTTTTTATTTGGGGGGGGGGGCAGGTATTTTTTTACTGCAGCCCCAGCTGCCTCCTCCACTGCCGCATTGAGGTCCCGACCACTCTGAGGCTGAAGAAGTACTTCATGACATCCTAGTGCCTCAACTGTGAATATGATAATGGTATTGAAGGGTTGGATTTGAAAGGGACCTGCCTTCACAGAGATTATCATCATCTACTAGTGGGCTCCGCCTCTCCCGCCATCATTATTATTATAATCAAATAAAAGCGCTAAACCACAGGGGTTATACAGCACTCCCGCCATCAAGATTTTCCCAGTCTCACCTTTGACAGTATACAAGTCTCTATACTGTTGCTTCAGCTTCACAATGTTCCAGACTATGGAGCAGCACTTCTCCAGGCCGAGGGACTGACCACCTCAAAACTACGTTTTCATAGGTGGACTGATTACATTGTTTACACCTCTAATGATTCTGCTGTTCCTCTGTATTCGACTGAAGAAGCCTACTATATAGGCGAAACGTTCCGGAATAACAATACATAACTCGCACGTGTCATCAACTTGCCTCAACTGCGTTTAACTTTCAGCTACGTTCCAGAGTTCCCGTGTCTCACCTCTCAAACAACTCATCCCAGTCTAGCCTATCAATTCCCCCGAGTATTTTGTATGTTGTTGTAAAGTCTCCCATGGTTTTTCTATCCTTTAATGTCATTACATTCAATACCATTATCGTCTCTTCGTAGCTCATACCACAAGGAGCCCAAAGGAAACAAGTCACTGAATTTTCTCCGTTATCTTGGGTAATTTACACATATGTTAAACTATGTATGATAATTGTACTTATGTGTACCTGTACATAAACAAACTTACTAAACTCTGGAAGAAGCCTTATTGCACCCTTCTGCACTTTCTCCAGTTTCTTAACATGCTTTTTCAAGTGTGAGTTCTATACTCCAGGATGGGAGAAGGGGGAGTCGAGACTTAGCTCTTGGCCCCGCCTCCTAGATTAATTTCATCGGCATCACTGACTTCTGGTTTCCTGGGCCTAGTATCAGTTCTTGAAGTTGCGTATAGAGTTAGCCTCCACCACTACTTCATCTAAATCCTTTTCACTCTTCAACCAGCCTAAGACGTAACAAATACTTCCTTACATCCCTGTGGGTCATCTGTGTCTTCAGTTTCCACCTGCGTCCCACTGATCCTGGTCTTACTAAGTCTCTCCCTATCAGCCCTATTAATACTTCTTAAGATTTATGTCGTAATCATGTCTCCCCTTGTTGTCTCTGCCAAGGTCGTCAGGTTCAGTGTCCATTTCTCATAATGTTATCCTCTTAGTTCTGGTACTGGTCTGACTGCAAGCTTTTGTACGTGCACGTGCGTACCTGTGTACGCATGAGTATCTGGGCAAGTCAGAGAGAGAGAGAGAGAGAGAGAGAGAGAGAGAGAGAGAGAGAAAGAGAGAGAGAGAGAGAGAAAGAGAGAGAGAGAAAGAGAGAGAGAGAAAGAGAGAGAGAGAAAGAGAGAGAGAAAGAGAGAGAGAGAAAGAGAGAGAAAGAGAGAGAGATAGAGAGAGAGAGATAGAGAGAAAGAGAGAGAGAGAGAGAGAGAGAGAGAGAGAGAGAGAGAGAGAGAGAGAGAGAGAGAGATAGAGAGAGATAGAGAGAGAGAGAGAAAAAAAGAGAGAAGAGAGAAAAAGAGAAAAAAAGAGAAAGAGAGAGAGATAGAGAGAGATAGAGAGAGAGAGAGAGAGGAGAGAGAGAGAGAGAGAGAGAGAGAGAGAGAGAGAGAGAGAGAGAGAGAGAGAGAGAGAGAGAAAAAAAAAAAGAGAAAGAGAAAGGGAGAGGGAGGGAAAGGGAGAGGGAGGGAATGGGTGAGGGAGGGAAAGAGGGGGAGAGGGAAAGGGAGGGGGAGAGAGGAAAAGGGAGGGGGAGAGAGGAAAAGGGAGGGGGAAAGGGAAAAGAGGGAAAGGGAAAAAGAGAGGGAAAGGGAAAAAGAGGAGGGGAAGGGAGGGAGAAAGGAAGGGGGTGGTACATGGTGTAATACAGTGGTGGTGGTGGTTGGTCATACGTGGTGTGGTTATGATGATAACAGTTGGTCACTGGGTAATGTTAGTAGTGGTGGTAGCGGATGCAGGTGGTAGGAACAGCTGTTTTTCTGATCAATGTGTTAGCCATTGTAGTGGAGGTGGAAGTGGTGGGTGTCGACACAAGTGGTGGTTAATGGTGGTGGTGGTGGTTGTTGCTATGGAAGCGAGTAATGGTAGTTTGATGGAATGGCTGGTTGTAGTATTGGAAGAGGTGAAGTGACTTTAATGTATGGGGATACAGAGTTGAGGGAAGGGATGGTGAAGAAGGCAGGGGTAAGATTGATGATTGTAGGGGTAGTGGTGATAGCATGGGTGATGGTGGTAGTGAAGGCAGGGGTGGTGGTGGTGATGGCAGGGGTGGTGGTGGTAGTGGTGATGGCAGGGGTGGGGGTGGTAGTGGTGATGGCAGGGGTGGGGGTGGTAGTGATGGCAGGGGTGGTGGTAGTGGTGATGGCAGGGGTGGTGGTAGTGATGATGGCAGGGGTGGTGGTAGTGATGATGGCAGGGGTGGTGGTAGTGATGATGGCAGGGGTGGTGGTAGTGATGATGGCGGGGGTGGTGGTAGTGATGATGGCAGGGGTGGTGGTAGTGATGATGGCAGGGGTGATGATGGTAGGGGTGGTGACGTACTCACAGCAGTTGATAAATGAGACACTTGTGCAACATTTGGGCATCTTTATTCAGTGGCTTCTTCAGTCCAGTACAGAGAAGAACGATGGAAGATGAGTAGTTAGAGGTAATCAGTCCCTCAGCCTGAAGTCGATGTGTTCAGTCAAACTTGAAATAAATATACCCAAATGCTAAACAAGTATCTCATTTATCAACTTTCTGGTTTTCTAGAGAATGTATACAACCTCACAGCAGTATTAACATGGGTAGTCTTTTAGCTCTAGTCTATATTTCCCTCTCGTTGCTTCTAGTGTAACTTCTTTTACCGTTACCAAAACAACTTGTTGAGCCTCTATTAACCATGATTTAAGTATCTTTTATCAACAAATACGGAGAATGAAGATGGTTGTCTTAACAGGCTACCTAGTGTGCGTCAGTAACCTCGCTGCTGAGGCTTAAGATTCACACAGTCTCTTAAGAATCTCTAAATTATTGTAATTTCCGGAGCGCGGGGCCGAGTGAACGGGCGGAAGACGGCCCAGAGGTGGGCGGAACACACACTTTCTTTCAAAGTTTTCACCATCTTACAAGTAAAAAGCATAGCTGTTTACTTGACACTGAGCTTACCTGTCAAGCAGGGTAGTGCATATGTGCCACAAAAGGGTGGTGGAGGGGCGTAGAGCCACAAAACACGCACGTGTATACCCACAATGTCAACAACACCATTGATGCCTTTCACTGGCCCGCCCGCTGCTGCGCCCTGGCGGCCACCCACCACACTACACCATCACCCGCCATATTCAACTTATCTCACAACATTAAGAGGCACCTAAGTTCCCTCGTCTTCTAATAACATGTTGATTTTTCCACTATAATCCACCTTGTCCATAATTACTATCGCATTTGCTTTGTCTGTTTCGTAAGGTGAAGTCCAGGATCTTTCTTTAATTCATGGTATAACTTAACAAATATTTGAGGACAATTGTGTTGCACACACAAAATCACACCCATATACACAACATACCTGGTGCTCATCGACAAGTGCCTTTGACAGCTGGTAATACACACATACGAAGATTTGTTTTCAAGTTGCAGACTTATATTAGTCTCATGTTCTGAGAGACATAAACACAAGCTGATCCCACTTTAGGAGTACGATCTGTGCTTTTTATACGAGATGTTTCGATCCCACTCTTGGTGTAGGAGCATCTTTTTTATACAAGTAGATGTTTCGATTCCACTCAACTCCAAGAGTGAGATCGAAACATCTATTCTTGTAAAAGAAACAGGATCCTACTCCAAGAGTGGGGTCGAAACATCTATTGTTGTACAAACAATACAATCCTATTCCTAGAGTGGGATCGAAACAGTGTTATATTCGTGTTGGCTTTTACCTTGTGATTTGTAACCGATACAGAGGTGTGACGTCACTCGCATGTTACATTAATGGGGCTGGTCACATTAGAGATGGAAACTAGAAGACGTTTCAGCCTGAATCATTTTCAACTAGACGACGTTACGGTCTACCTATCTGGAGAGGATTCCGAGGGTCAGCACCCCGCGGACTGGTCCATAACCAGGTCCATCCTGGACCATGAGCAACTAGACGACATTTCGGTCCATCCTGGTTTCAGTTCATCCTGGTTCATATCCGCTAGACGTTTCGGTCCATCCTAGTTCATATCCGCTAGACGTTTCGGTCCATCCTGGTTCATATCCACTAGACGTTTCGATCCATACTGGTTCATATCCACTAGACGTTTCGGTCCATCCTGGTTCATATCCACTAGACGTTTCGGTCCATCCTGGTTCATATCCACTAGACGTTTCGGTCCATCTTGGTTCATATTCACTAGACGTTTCGGTCCATCTTTGTTCATATCCACAAAACTTTTCAGTCTATTCTGGACAATTACTAACTACGTAAATGAAGGTAGACACCTGAGTTGGCCAGGTTGATGGACACATCTCACGTAGCCAGGTTGATGGACACATCTCACGTAGCCAGGTTGATGGACACATCTCACGTGGCCAGGTTGATGGACACATCTCACGTAGCCAGGTTGATGGACACATCTCACGTAGCCAGGTTGATGGACACATCTCACGTAGCCAGGTTGATGGACACATCTCACGTGGCCAGATTGATGGACACATCTCACGTAGCCAGGTTGATGGACACATCTCACATAGCTACTTTCTGATGTAGAGTAAGAGAAAGAGGAGTTGAACTCCGTACTGGGAGGTTGGAATAGGTAGATGAGGGTGAAATAGGTAGATGAAGATGGAATAGGTAAACGAGAATGGAATAGGTAAATGAGGATGGAATAGGCAGAGGATGGAATAGTTAGATGAAGATGGAATAGGTAGATGAGGATGGAATAGGCAGATTGAATAGGTAGATAAGGATGGAATAGGTAGATAAGGATGGAATAGTTAGATAAGGATGGAATAGGTAGATGAGGTGGACTCACCTGGTGTGGAGAGGAACGAGGGAGGTGATCATTTCCGCTCTGGGCTGCGAGTCTACCTGTAAGAGAAACATACGGTTATATGGTACATCACTTGCGTCATACTGTATCATCCACATCCACACAATGCTAACACGAAGCCACAGGAGCCTTGAAATAAGAGGAATAAACGGGAATAAGTTAAATGACTACATTTCCTGTCAATGTTGGGGACAGCAGTGATCTACAACCCGCCGCCAAATAGTAGGAGATCAAGTCTTGGTGCCCCGTGGCCTGGTAGGAAACACTCTTGCCTCACACACTGAGTGTTCATGGTTCGATTCCCGGAAGGGTGGAAACATTGGGCGTGTTTCCTTACACCTACTGTCCCCGTTCACCTGGGTGTTAGTCGGCTGGTGTGGGTCGCATCCTGGGGGACAAGATTGGAAGGCCCCAATGGAAGTAAGACAGACAGTCCTCGATGACGCACTGACTTTCTTGGGTTATCCTGGGTAGCTAACCCTTCGGGGTTAAAAATTCAAACAAAATCTTATCTCTTTTAGGAATACGAGGATAACAAAACAATTGTTGCCACAACAGTGGAAGCAGCAAGAAGACCTCATGAAGTCAAAATAAAGCCGATATTATGGGAGATTTCAACCACAAAAAAAACTGAGTGTAGGACTCTAGACCCACATGATGAAGTAGCAACTTAGAGAGCTAAAATGATAGTGGTGGTGATGGAAAATAATGTGTCAACATGTCAAGGACACAAGAGAGAGATGTAGTATTGTGTGTGACAGATATAGAGTGAGTGTAGCAGAATAAGACACCTCCGGGTCTAGTGGCCACACACTGCTAAATTCCGACTACCTCGGAGACGCAAATATTGAAGGAACATTAAGATTATTTTATTTATCTGTAAACATTACAATGTGTGGTTTATATTTATAAGACAATAATTACAAAGATGGCCATTAGCATGCCTAGCATGCCTGGGCATGCTAGGCATTTCAGGCAGACTACTGCTAGTTCTTAATCTATATAAAAATTACAAATGAATACAACTTTCAAATGATTAAATAGATTTACAATAGTGAGGTAGTTCAAAATATTTAGATTGTAAAATTAGTAATAAGAATGGTTTTGTCTTGGCATGTTAGATAATTTATATTAAAGCTCCAATATTAGAGTATATCAGGCAAACTTAAGACTAGTTTGACATTTATTAGACAATAACTATATTCGGGATTTTATGTTTACTGTCCTTTGGGTCAGTGTTGGTGTGTGTGTGTGTGTGTGTGTTAGTTACCATTTTGTCCTAGGCACATGTCAATTAGACACTAGGCCTGTTGTATATATGTGTATGTGTATGTAAGGAAACACTTCGAAATGTTTCTGCCCCACCGGGAATTGAACTCGGCCCCTCCGTGCGTGAAGCAAGAGCTTTACCCACTAGGCCACCGGGGGCTGTGTGTGTGTGTGCGTGTGTGTGCGTGTATCGGTGGTTTTCATGTGTTTAGGTGATGGTGGGTGTGTTAGTGAAATAAGATGCTTTTTGATGATAGTGTTGAAAATGGTGGCTCAGTCTGCAGTTCTGGAGTTTTCATGTAGGGAGTTCCAGATTTTAGGCCCTTTAATGTACATTGAACGTTTGTATAGATTTAGCCGGACACGGGGAATGTCATAGAGATTTTTGTGTCTGGTATTGTGCCTATGGGTCTTGTCACAAATATCAAGAAATCGTTTTAGTTCAGGGTTAATATTGGAATTTATGGTTCTGTACATGTAGGTTGCACAGTAGTAAGTGTGGATGTTCTGGACAGTGAGTAAATTTAGGTCTTTGAAGAGTAGGGGGTGTTGCCTGGGATTGGATTGCGTGATAATTCTTACTGCGGCTTTTTGAGATAATATTGGTTTTTGGTGGGCTGTTGCTGTTGATCCCAAGCACATATGGCATAGGTGAGGTAGGGAATAGATGAGTGAATAGTATAGTGTGAGTAGGGCTGATTGCGGTACATAGTAACTATCTTGGAGAGGATCCCCACCGTTTTGGATACTTTTTTTTGCTATGTGCTTGATATGGGTGCTGAAATTCATGTTGCTCTCCAGGTGTAGGCCCAGGAATTTGCCTTCATTGTGTTTAGCAATAGGAGTGTTGTCAATCATTATGTTCAGTTGTGCAACACCTGTTCTGTTACCAAACATAACGTAGAAGGTTTTATTAGTGTTAAGTGTAAGTTTGTTGGCTGTCATCCAGGTTGATATTTGTAGTAATTCTTCTGAAAGCAGACATGAACAACAAGGTAATTACTACAGTAGATGAAGGAATATCTCATGAGAAGAAGACGGAGCAATTGTCAGAGAAGAAATGTTAAAATGGGAGGAGGAGCAGGAGGAAGAGCAGGAGGAGGAAGAGGAGCAGGAGGAAGAGGAGCAGGAGGAAGAGGAGCAGGAGGAAGAGAAGCAGGAGGAAGAGGAGCAGGAGGAAGAGGAGCAGGAGGAAGAGGAGCAGGAGGAGGAGCACCACCAACCACCAGAACACTATCAATACGTGCACCACCACCACACTATCAATACGTGCACCACCACCACACTATCAATACGTGCACCACCACACGTGGACCACCACATGTGCACCACCACCACCACGTACACCACCATATGTGCACCACCACACGTGCACCACTACCACACGTGCACTACCGCCACACGTGTACCACCACCACACGTGCACCACCACGCGTGCACCACCGCCATACGTGCACCGCCACACGTGCACCACCACCATACACCACCACCACATATACACCACCACAAGTACACCGCCACACGTGCACCACCGCCACACGTGCACCACCACACGTGCACCACTACTGTGTTAAATACGTCAGACAAATAAAACTTACGCTAATATTCGTAAATGTTCAACGAACAGCTAAGAAATTTTCACTAATAAACCTAATCTTGTTCTTAAGTAATATGTTAAGTGTTTGTTACAGTGTTGCTGTAACCTGTGTTGCAGGTGATCCAAGCCCTGCCCCCTCCCCCATCCCTCCCTCTTCCCCCTACTCTGCCCCCCGGCAGGGATACACTGTTCGTGTGGCTGGGAACAGGTACACGAGGGCACAGTTGGAGGTTAATAGACATAACAGCAGATGGGTGACACGGATGTCGCGAAGTATTTCTTCAGCCTCTAGGTGTGTTTTATTAAGTTAAAAAGATCGTGAATAAGTAGTGGAGGTAGGCTTCATGTGTAGTTTTAAGAACAGGTATGACTAGACCAACAAGACTACGAGGTCAGGGCCAGGAACTGACACTTGACCCCCACAACCACAAATACGTCTGTGTGTGTGTATGGGTGCATACACACACACATACACACAAAGGTATGATAAAGCTCATGGAACAGGAAGAGTGACCCAGTAGCGACCAGTGAAGAGGCGGGGCCAGGAGCTATGACTCGGCCCCTGCAACCACAACTAGGTGAGCGCGCACACACAATCTTCCAGAGATGGGACACAGCAACAAGGGGTAACAACTGGAAGTTGAAGACTCAAGTGAGTCACAGGGATGTTAGGAAGTATTTCTTCAGTCACAGAGTTGTCAGGAAGTGGAACAATCTCTAGAGTGATGTAGGGGAAGCAGGATCCATACATAGCTTTAAGAAGAGATACGATAAAACTCTTGGAGCAGGGAGAGAGTGGACCTAGTAGCAACCAAAGAGCAGGGTCAGGAGCTGTGATTCGACCCCTGCAACCACAAATAGGTAAGTACACACCAGTCAGAACAAAGGAAGACAGGAAGAGAGTATTTTACGACAAAGAAATTTAAGCAGTAATAGATAGAAAGTTGATTTATAAGACAGAGAAAACAAGATGGTTGAAACTTCACAAACGACAGACTTGAACAATGATACAACAATGGTCCAGGAGGTGGATATTATAGTTCACTGCTAACACCTGTCATACAACAATGGTCCAGGAGGTGGATATTATAGTTCACTGCTAACACCTGTCATACAACAATGGTCCAGGAGGTGGATATTAGAGTTCACTGCTAACACCTGTCATACAACAATGGTCCACGAGGTGGATATTATAGTTCACTGCTAACACCTGTCATACAACAATGGTCCAGGAGGTGGATATTATAGTTCACTGCTAACACCTGTCATACAACAATGGTCCAGGAGGTGGATATTATAGTTCACTGCTAACACCTGTCATACAACAATGGTCCAGGAGGTGGATATTAGAGTTCACTGCTAACACCTGTCATACAACAATGGTCCAGGAGGTGGATATTATAGTTCACTGCTAACACCTGTCATACAACAATGGTCCAGGAGGTGGATATTATAGTTCACTGCTAACACCTGTCATACAACAATGGTCCAGGAGGTGGATATTATAGTTCACTGCTAACACCTGTCATACAACAATGGTCCAGGAGGTGGATATTATAGTTCACTGCTAACACCTGTCATACAACAATGGTCCAGGAGGTGGATATTAGAGTTCACTGCTAACACCTGTCATACAACAATGGTCCAGAGGTGGATATTATAGTTCACTGCTAACACCTGTCATACAACAATGGTCCAGGAGGTGGATATTATAGTTCACTGCTAACACCTGTCATACAACAATGGTCAGGAGGTGGATATTATAGTTCACTGCTAACACCTGTCATACAACAATGGTCCAGGAGGTGGATATTATAGTTCACTGCTAACACCTGTCATACAACAATGGTCCACGAGGTGGATATTATAGTTCACTGCTAACACCTGTCATACAACAATGGTCCAGGAGGTGGATATTAGAGTTCACTGCTAACACCTGTCATACAACAATGGTCCAGGAGGTGGATATTAGAGTTCACTGCTAACACTGTCATACAACAATGGTCACGAGGTGGATATTAAGTTCACTGCTAACACCTGTCATACAACAATGGTCCACGAGGTGGATATTATAGTTCACTGCTAACACCTGTCATACAACAATGGTCCAGGAGGTGGATATTAGAGTTCACTGCTAACACCTGTCATACAACAATGGTCCAGGAGGTGGATATTATAGTTCACTGCTAACACCTGTCATACAACAATGGTCCAGGAGGTGGATATTAGAGTTCACTGCTAACACCTGTCATACAACAATGGTCCAGGAGGTGGATATTAGAGTTCACTGCTAACACCTGTCATACAACAATGGTCCAGGAGGTGGATATTAGAGTTCACTGCTAACACCTGTCATACAACAATGGTCCAGGAGGTGGATATTATAGTTCACTGCTAACACCTGTCATACAACAATGGTCCAGGAGGTGGATATTATAGTTCACTGCTAACACCTGTCATACAACAATGGTCCAGAGGTGATATTATAGTTCACTGCTAACACTGTCATACAACAATGGTCCACGAGGTGGATATTATAGTTCACTGCTAACACCTGTCATACAACAATGGTCCACGAGGTGGATATTATAGTTCACTGCTAACACCTGTCATACAACAATGGTCCACGAGGTGGATATTATAGTTCACTGCTAACACCTGTCATACAACAATGGTCCAGAGGTGGATATTATAGTTCACTGCTAACACCTGTCATACAACAATGGTCCACGAGGTGGATATTATAGTTCACTGCTAACACCTGTCATACAACAATGGTCCAGAGGTGGATATTATAGTTCACTGCTAACACCTGTCATACAACAATGGTCCACGAGGTGGATATTATAGTTCACTGCTAACACCTGTCATACAACAATGGTCCAGGAGGTGGATATTATAGTTCACTGCTAACACCTGTCATACAACAATGGTCCAGGTGGATATTATAGTTCACTGCTAACACCTGTCATACAACAATGGTCCAGGAGGTGGATATTATAGTTCACTGCTAACACCTGTCATACAACAATGGTCCACGAGGTGGATATTATAGTTCACTGCTAACACCTGTCATACAACAATGGTCCAGGAGGTGGATATTATAGTTCACTGCTAACACCTGTCATACAACAATGGTCCAGGAGGTGGATATTATAGTTCACTGCTAACACCTGTCATACAACAATGGTCCACGAGGTGGATATTATAGTTCACTGCTAACACCTGTCATACAACAATGGTCCACGAGGTGGATATTATAGTTCACTGCTAACACCTGTCATACAACAATGGTCCAGAGGTGGATATTATAGTTCACTGCTAACACCTGTCATACAACAATGGTCCAGGAGGTGGATATTATAGTTCACTGCTAACACCTGTCATACAACAATGGTCCACGAGGTGGATATTATAGTTCACTGCTAACACCTGTCATACAACAATGGTCCAGAGGTGGATATTATAGTTCACTGCTAACACCTGTCATACAACAATGGTCCACGAGGTGGATATTAAGTTCACTGCTAACACCTGTCATACAACAATGGTCCACGAGGTGGATATTAAGTTCACTGCTAACACCTGTCATACAACAATGGTCCACGAGGTGGATATTATAGTTCACTGCTAACACCTGTCATACAACAATGGTCCACGAGGTGGATATTATAGTTCACTGCTAACACCTGTCATACAACAATGGTCCAGGAGGTGGATATTAGAGTTCACTGCTAACACCTGTCATACAACAATGGTCCACGAGGTGGATATTAGAGTTCACTGCTAACACCTGTCATACAACAATGGTCCACGAGGTGGATATTAGAGTTCACTGCTAACACCTGTCATACAACAATGGTCCACGAGGTGGATATTAGAGTTCACTGCTAACACCTGTCATACAACAATGGTCCAGGAGGTGGATATTAAGTTCACTGCTAACACCTGTCATACAACAATGGTCCAGGAGGTGGATATTATAGTTCACTGCTAACACCTGTCATACAACAATGGTCCAGGAGGTGGATATTAGTAGTTCACTGCTAACACCTGTCATACAACAATGGTCCAGGAGGTGGATATTATAGTTCACTGCTAACACCTGTCATACAACAATGGTCCACGAGGTGGATATTATAGTTCACTGCTAACAACTGTCATACAACAATGGTCCAGGAGGTGGATATTATAGTTCACTGCTAACACCTGTCATACAACAATGTCCAGGAGGTGGATATTAGAGTTCACTGCTAACACCTGTCATACAACAATGGTCCAGGAGGTGGATATTAGAGTTCACTGCTAACACCTGTCATACAACAATGGTCCACGAGGTGGATATTAGAGTTCACTGCTAACACCTGTCATACAACAATGGTCCAGGAGGTGGATATTATAGTTCACTGCTAACACCTGTCATACAACAATGGTCCACGAGGTGGATATTAGAGTTCACTGCTAACACCTGTCATACAACAATGGTCCACGAGGTGGATATTAGAGTTCACTGCTAACACCTGTCATACAACAATGGTCCAGGAGGTGGATATTAGAGTTCACTGCTAACACCTGTCATACAACAATGGTCCACGAGGTGGATATTAGAGTTCACTGCTAACACCTGTCATACAACAATGGTCCAGGAGGTGGATATTAGAGTTCACTGCTAACACCTGTCATACAACAATGGTCCACGAGGTGGATATTAGAGTTCACTGCTAACACCTGTCATACAACAATGGTCCACGAGGTGGATATTATAGTTCACTGCTAACACCTGTCATACAACAATGGTCCACGAGGTGGATATTATAGTTCACTGCTAACACCTGTCATACAACAATGGTCCACGAGGTGGATATTAGAGTTCACTGCTAACAACTGTCATACAAGCGTCAAACAGACGCTCAGTGTTTTCTACTCGCACAAGATTGTTGTGCTTTCTTTGTCTCGTGAAAATTTAAGATTAACGTTCATCTTACAAACTTTTACTGACATTCAGTACATTACTCAACTTGTGTGTGTTTCTTAATTCCATCATCAGATCAACACCTTGGTACAGCCAATCATAATGTGGATCTGGCAATGGTAAAGGTGACGTGGATTCCACTCACATGTTTACCATTGTCATTCCCACCCTGAGCTGGTTGTTGCACGGTCGTCTCTGTCACTTGGCTGTTGTTTTGCCTTGACTACCGTGGCGTGCACTAATACTACTCTAATTGTATATAGTGTACATAGTTGTATAAAACTGTAATTGCTTGGTGAAGGAAAATACAATTCAATGCATTTTCTACTGTGTTTCTTTGCTCCAAGTTCCCTTTTACACTCAGGATAACAGACCTTAGAAGCTGAGGTTGTAATACTTGCACAAGAAGTAACCACAACCCAGACACTGGCTGGGGACAGATACCAGAAGATACCTGTGGACACACAAGGCAGATAACATCAACAACACATGCACAGGTAACAAGCGTGTCCCTCAGCAACCTTAACAAGGTATTACTGAGGATGGTCAACACAAGATCAGCGTCACTACGGAACATCCACTCCAATATGGAAACTTGAAATATTACAGAAATATGTCACCAGATCGGTTTCAGGAATCAATATGACTATTATTACATTCACTTGAAGGAGATAAATAAGAAATGAACGTACAGTGCTCATGGCACGAGATACAGTCATATGAGTTCAAGAAGGGAAGGTACGTATTGTCCAGATATACACAATATATACACTGAAAGATGTAAGATATATACATTGAAAGATGTAAGATATATACATTGAATACGGAGACGAATCCCACTTCAGTGCAGGAGAGGATATACAGAAGCTATGATCATGAGTTTTAAGATGCTGACTAGTTCCAACAAGGCAGAGGTAGACTGACATGGAAGGCAAGTAGTATTGCAGAACACACTGCGGGTCGTCACATGACTGAGACCCGCGTCAGGAAACACTTGTTTCCTGACGGACCTTATACCTACCCATACCTAGAAAACACAGCTAGAATCTAAACAGACAGTGATCAAGGTCCCAGGACCATAGCATTTTCTAAGTAAACATATTCTAGTGTTGCAGAATTATTATTATATTCAAAAGAAGCGCTAAACCACATGGGTTATAGAGCTAGTGTTGCAGAGGTGTGAGCAAAGTTCACACCTCTACAACACAATTGTCATCAAAGATTTGTTAAGTTATACCATGACTTAAGTAAAGATCCTGGACTTCACCTTACGAAACAAAGCAAAATGTAATTATGGACAAGATAGATTATAGAGCAAAATAAAAAATATTATAGAGGTGAGGGGAACTGACGTGCCCCTTAATCGGTAGTCACACAGCTTATAACTTGAGCAAACACTTGCCTGAACATATGACTATCACAGAGGCACACAGCGAGCAGGTGTGAGCATACCCCAACACTCTGAGTTCTGACTCAACGATGAGGTGATCACGTAGTTGACATTATCCTCACCTGATCAATATTACTCAACACACGGCAGCAACTACAGGCATGGCAGGAATTGTATTTTATCTTAAACATTGCCGCGTAGCTAGCTGCCTCACACACTAGCACAATCACTAGCTACGATAGTTCACACAATCACTAGCTACGATAGTTCACACAATCACTAGCTACGATAGTTCACACAATCACTAGCTACGATAGTTCACACAATCACTAGCTACGATAGTTCACACAATCACTAGCTACGATAGTTCACACAATCACTAGCTACGATAGTTCACACAATCACTAGCTACATAGTTCACACAATCACTAGCTACGATAGTTCACACAATCACTAGCTACGATAGTTCACACAATCACTAGCTACGATAGTTCACACAATCACTAGCTACGATAGTTCACACAATCACTAGCTACGATAGTTCACACAATCACTAGCTACGATAGTTCACACAATCACTAGCTACGATAGTTCACACAATCACTAGCTACGATAGTTCACACAATCACTAGCTACGATAGTTCACACAATCACTAGCTACGATAGTTCACACAATCACTAGCTACGATTTTTCACACAAACACTAGCTACGATAGTTCACACAATCACTAGCTACGATACACTCACACAATCACTAGCTACGATAATTCACTCACACAATCACTAGCTACGATACACTCACACAATCACTAGCTACGATAATTCACTCACACAATCACTAGCTACGATACACTCACACAATCACTAGCTACGATAGTTCACTCACACAATCACTAGCTACGATACACTACACAATCACTAGCTACGATAGTTCACTCACACAATCACTAGCTACGAGAGTTCACTCACACAATCACTAGCTACGAAGTTTGCACAATCACTAGCTACGATAGTTCACTTACACAATCACTAGCTACGATAGTTCACTTACACAATCACTAGCTACGATAGTTCACTTACACAATCACTAGCTACGATAGTTCACTTACACAATCACTAGCTACGATAGTTCACACAATCACTAGCTACGATACACTCACACAATCACTAGCTACGATAATTCACTCACACAATCACTAGCTACGATACACTCACACAATCACTAGCTACGATAGTTCACTCACACAATCACTAGCTACGATAGTTCACTCACACAATCACTAGCTACGATAGTTCACTTACACAATCACTAGCTACGTTAAATTCACTCACACAATCACTAGCTACGATAGTTCACACAATCACTAGCTACGATAGTTCACACAGTCACTAGCTACGATAGTTCACACAATCACTAGCTACGATAGTTCAATCACTTGCTACGATAGTTAAATCACTAGCTACGATAGTTCATTCACACAATCACTAGCTACGATAGTACACTCACACAATTACTAGCTACGATAGTTCACTCACACAATCACTAGCTAAGATAGTTCACTTACACAATCACTAGCTACGATAATTCACTCGCACAATCACTAGCTAGGATAGTTCATTCACACAATCACTAGCTACGATAGTTAACTCACACAATCACTAGCTACGATAGTTCACTCACAATCACTAGCTACGATAGTTCACTCACACAATCACTAGCTACGATAGTTCACTCACACAATCACTAGCTACGATAGTTCACTCACACAATCACTAGCTACGATAGTTCACTCACACAATCACTAGCTACGATAGTTCACTCAATCACTAGCTACGATAGTTCACTCACACAATCACTAGCTACGATAGTTCACTCACACAATCACTAGCTACGATAGTTCACTCACACAATCACTAGCTACGATAGTTCACTCACACAATCACTAGCTACGATAGTTCACTCACACAATCACTAGCTACGATAGTTCACTCACACAATCACTAGCTACGATAGTTCACTCACACAATCACTAGCTACGATAGTTCACACAATCACTAGCTACAATAGTTCACTCACACAATCACTAGCTACGATAGTTCACTTACACAATCACTAGCTACGATAGTTCACTCACAATCACTAGCTACGATAGTTCCTCACACAATCACTAGCACGATATTCACTCACACAATCACTAGCTACGATAGTTCACTTACACAATCACTAGCTACGATAGTTCACTCACAACAATCACTAGCTACGATAGTTCCTACACAATCACTAGTACGATAGTTCACTTACACAATCACTAGCTACGATAGTTCACTCACACAATCACTGCACGATAGTTCACTCCAATCACTAGCTACGATAGTTCACTCAACAATCACTCAGCTACGATAGTTCACTCACACAACACTAGCTACGATAGTTCCTCACACAATCCAAGCTCGATAGTCTCACACAATCCACTAGCTACGATAGTTCACTCCACAACCTGCTACGATAGTTCACTCACACAATCACTAGCTCGATAGTTCCTCACCAATCACTAGCTCGATAGTTCACTCACACAATCACTAGCACGATATCCTCACCAATACTAGCTACGATAGTTCCTCACCACAATCACCTACGATAGTTCACTCACACAATCACTAGCTGATAGTCAACATCACTAGCTACGATAGTTCCTCCACCACAATCCACCACAAGCTGCCACCAGCAACCTGCCACCAGCAAGCTGCCACCAGCAACCTGCCACCAGCAACCTGCCACCAGCAAGCTGCCACCAGCAAGCTGCCACCAACAACCTGCCACCAACAAGCTGCCACCAGCAACCTGCCACCAACAACCTGCCACCAACAACCTGCCACCAACAAGCTGCCACCACAACCTGCCACCAACCTGCCACCAACACCTGCCACCAACACCTGCCACCAGCAGACGCCACAAACACTCAAGCTCACCCACAACCTGCCAGCCAGAAGCCTCAGCCACCAGCAACCTGCCACCACAACCTGCCACCAACGAAGCCTGCCACCAACAACGCTGCCACCAACTGAAGCTGCCACCAACACTGCCACCACAACGCCCCACTGCCACCAACAACTGCCACCACAACTGCCACCAGCAACTGCCCAGCAATCACCAGCACCTGCCACCGCAAGCGCCCGCACAGCAACCTGCCACAAAGCGCACAGCTGCCACCACAACCTGCCACCAGCAACCTGCCCCAGCAACCGCCACCAACAACCTGCCACCAGCAAGCCTGCCACCAACAAGCCTGCCACGCAACACTGCCACCAACAAGCTGCCACCAGCAAGCTGCCACCAGCAACCTGCCACCAGCAACCTGCCACCAACAACCTGCCACCAGCAACCTGCCACCAACAACCTGCCACCAGCAACTGCCACCGCCACCTGCCACCAAACCTGCCACCACAACCTGCCACCAGCAACCTGCCACCAACAACCTGCCACCAGCAACCTGCCACCAGCAACCTGCCACCAGCAACCTGCCACCAACAACCTGCCACCAGCAACCTGCCACCAGCAACCTGCCACCAGCAACCTGCCACCAACAAGCTGCCACCAGCAACCTGCCACCAGCAACCTGCCACCAACAACCTGCCACCAACAAGCTGCCACCAGCAACCTGCCACCAGCAAGCTGCCACCAGCAACCTGCCACCAACAAGCTGCCACCAACAACCGTCATCAATAATACAAGCACACGCAAGTACAGTCACTAATTTTATTCCCATGATCCTCCTGTCAAAATAAGTGTACTCACCTATTTGTGGTTGCAGGGGTCGATTCATAGCTCCTGGCCCCGCCTCTTCACTGATTGCTACTAGGTCCTCTCTCTCCCTGCTCCATGAGCTTTATCAAACCTCGTCTTAAAACTATGTATGGTTCCTGCCTCCACTACGTCACTTTCTAGGCTATTCCACTTCCTGACAACTCTATGACTGAAGAAATACTTCCTAACATCCCTTTGACTCATAGGAGTCTTCAACTTCCAATTGTGACCCCTTGTTTGTGTGTCCCCTCTCTGGAACATCTTGTCTCTGTCCACCTTATCTATTCCTCGCAGTATTTTATATGTCGTTATCATGTCTCCCCTAACCCTCCTGCCTCTAGTGTCGTCAGGCCGATTTCCCTTAACCTTTCTTCGTAGGACAATCCCCTTAGCTCTGGGACTAGTCTAGTTGCAAACCTTTGCACTTTCTCTAATTTCTTGACGTGCTTGACCAGGTGTGGGTTCCAAACTGGTGCTGCATACTCCAGTATGGGCCTGACGTATATGGTGTACAGAGTCTTGAATGATTCCTTAGTGAGGTATTGGAACGCTATTCTTAGGTTTGCCAGCCGCCCATATGCTGCAGCAGTTATCTGATTGATGTGTGCCTCAGGAGATGTGCTCGGTATTATACTTACCCCAAGATCTTTTTCCTTGAGTGAGGTTTGCAGTCTTTGGCCACCTAGACTATACTCTGTCTGCGGTGTGTGTGTGTGTGTATGTGTGTGTGTGTGTGTGTGTTCTCTCTCTCTCTCTTCCCTTGCGTCCGCTGGATCTGAAAAGCTCAATTTCTCGACCAAATTTCCACTATTCTCAATAAATTGTCTTGCCTTACTTCTTGTATCCTCACAACTTCATAACTGGATTTTATTTCCCCCTAAACCCACTTCTCCAGTGAAAACTGTACTTTGTATTCATTATATGCCTGACATTTACAAAAAGTAGGTCCTCAGCTCACATACTGAGGGTTCGTAGTTCGGGTGGAAACGTTAGGTACCTGGGTGTCAGTCGACTATTGTTGGTGGCATCCTGGGTGGTGGTAGTATGCCTCATATAAAGCTGGGCTTGTAAATGAACTAAGTGAGGATAACAACTCTTAACCTGGAAATTCAATGGTGTAAAAAAAAAAAAAAATCTTAACACCTTCAGTACTCTGGATACCAGACTTACTATTCTTTAAACTAATAATAACACTTGGTATTAATGTGCTTTATATGACTTGTGACTGATGCTTCTGGCGTCATCATTCCCTCCTCCTCAAAACATGAAACTGCTCACTCACTCTCTGACACAAGACAAAAGTACTCACTTTGCTTTCACTAATTTTTTTTTCTATCATATTACAGGTCCTCCTATACAGTGTCCCTCTGTTAAAACTATATTCCTCTTCTTACCTTCACAAACGCCGTCTTCTTTAATCCAACGTGGATCTTAGTTGAAGCTTCGTACCAGTAAATCCCCGACTTTCAATATATTGTCAAATGTTGTAATCCTGAAAACATTTGTCACCTGACTTAACATTGGATTTCTTTTCACTCTTTTCTCTTATTCCGTATTTTGTATATTTTTCACTTGTGCTGTCTTCTGTTTCTCTACGCCCTTCTTCACAGCATAGACCACTATATTCCCTGTGTTACAGTTTGCCTTCTTTATTTACTTACTACTACTATCACTATTATTACTACTACTACTACTATTGTCTTCTCTCCCTTTACTCTCTCACTTGTGACTTAACAGTCCAGGAAGGACCGAGACGTCAAGGATTCCTCTAGGAAGTCGGGGATAACTGTGCATGACCCAGCTACTGCAGGATGTGCCTGACCAGCATCTATGTAACAACTACGTAATCCTGCAGGCTGCAACAGTCTGGCTGATCAAGAGTGTAGACACAAGCCGAGTTGAAGAGTAGAAGAACCCTGGGAAGCAGTCACAGGTACGTCACACCACCTACACGACCACTGCACAAGTCCAGTATAGTGTAACCTTTACCTCAGCGCCTCCCTCATGTTACATCCTCCTCCCTCACCTGACATCATCCTCCATCATAGCTCCCTCTTATATCCTCCTCCCTCATAGCTCCTGCACCTGACATCCTTTGTGTACTCACCTATATGTGGTTGCAGGAGTCGAGGCACATCTGTCCCCGCCAGTTCGCTAGTGTGTGTGTGTGTGTGTGTGTGTGTGTGTGTGTGTGTGTGTGATAGTTACTAGATGTTAAAGGCACTTGTCGATAAGACACTTGGCTTGTTCGGTACTCACCTAGTTGTGGTTGCAGGGGTCGAGTCATAGCTCCTGGCCCCGGTGTGTGTGTGTGTACCTCTTTATGGTGGGAGTCAGGAGCTTGCCTTGACAGACACAGTGACACACAACAGTCACAGTGACACACAACAGTCACAGTGACACACAACACAGTACACACAGTCACAGTGACACACAACACAGTGACACACAACAGTCACAGTGACACACAACAGTCACAGTGACAATAGTCACAGTGACATAAAACAGTCACAGTGACACACAACACAGTGACACACAACAGTCACATTGACACACAACAGTCACAGTGACACACAACAGTCACAGTGACACACAACACAGTGACACACAACAGTCACAGTGACACACAACAGTCACAGTGACACACAACACAGTGACACACAACAGTCACAGTGACACACACAGTCACAGTGACACACAACAGTCACAGTGACACACAACAGTCACAGTGACACACAACAGTCACAGTGACACAACAGTCACAGTGACACACAACAGTCACAGTGACACACAACACAGTGACACACAACAGTCACAGTGACACACACAGTCACAGTGACACACAACACAGTGACACACAACAGTCACAGTGACACACAACACAGTGACACACAACACCAGTGAAAACAACAGTCACAGTGACACACAACAGTCACAGTGACACACAACAGTCACAGTGACACCAGAAAAGTCACAGTGACACACAAGCAGTCACAGTGACACACAACAGACACAGTAACACACACACAGTGAACACAAACAGTACAACACAGTGACAAACAACAACACCAGTGACACACAACAGTCACAGTAACAAGCACAGTAACAACAGCCAAGTGACACACACAGTACAGTGCACACAACAGCCCGTCACAGTACACAACAGTCACAGTGACAACAACAGCACAGTGACACACAACAGTCACAGTGACACAACAGTCACAGTGACACACAACAGTCACAGAACACACTACAGTGACACACAACAGTACAGTGACAACAACAGTCACAGTGAACACAACAGTCACAGTACACAACATCACAGTGACACACACATAGTGACACAACAGTCACAGTGACACACAACAGTCACAGGAAAACAACCACAGTGACACACAACAGTCACAGTACACACAGTCACAGTGACAAACAGTCACAGTGAACACACACACAGTGACACACAACAGTCACAGTAACACAGCAGCACAGTGACACAACAGTCACAGTGACAACAACAGTCACAGGACACACAGACAGTCACAGTGACACACAACAGTCACAGTGACAACACAGCACAGTGACAACAACAAGTGACACACAACAGCACAGTGACACACAACAGTCACAGTGACACAACAGCACAGTAACAGCAGCACAGTACAAAACAGTCACAGTGACACAACAGTCACAGTGACAACAACAGTCACAGTGACACAACAGTCACAGTGACAACAACAGTCACAGTGACACGACAACAGTCACAGGACACACAACAGTCACAGTGACACACAACAGTCCACAGTGACACACAACAGTACAACACAGCACAGTGACACACAACAGTCACAGTGACACACAACAGTCACAGTGACACACACAGTCAGTCACACAGTGACACACACAGTCACAGTGACACACACAGTCACAGTGACACAACAGTCACAGTGACACAACAGACCACAGTGACACACAACAGTCACAGTGACACAAACAGTCACAGTGACACACACAGTCACAGTGACACACACATCACAGTACACACAACAGCACAGTGACACACACAGTCACAGTGACACACAACAGTCACAGTGACACACAACAGTCACAGTGACACACAACAGTACACAGTGACCACAACAGTCACAGTGACACACACAGTCACAGTGACACACAAGCAGTCACAGTGAACACAGTCACAGTGACACACAACAGTCACAGTGACACACAGACAGTGACACACAACAGTCACAGTGACACACAATCACAGTGACACACAACAGTCACAGTGACAACACAGTCACAGTGACACACAACAGTCCGACACAACAGTACACAACAGTCACAGTGACACACAACAGTCACAGTGACACAACACACAGTGACACACAACACAGTGACACACAACAGTCACAGTGACAACAACAGTCACAGTGACACACAACAGTCACAGTGACACACAACAGTCACAGTGAACAACAGACACAGTGACACACAACAGTCACAGTGACACACACAGTGACACAGCACATGACACACAAGCACAGTGACACACAACAGTCACAGTGACACACAACAGTCCAGTGACACACAACAGTCACAGTGACACAACAGTCACAGTGACACACACAGTCACAGTGACACACAACAGTCACAGTGACACACAACACAGTGACACAACAGTCACAGTGACACACAACAGTCACAGTGACACACAACAGTCACAGTGACACACAACAGTCACAGTGACACACAACAGTCACAGTGACACACAACAGTCACAGTGACACACAACAGTCACAGTGACACAACAGTCACAGACAACACAGTGACACACAACAGTCACAGTGACAACACAACAGTCACAGTACACAGCACAGCACAGTGACACACAACAGTCACGAGTGACAACAACAGTACAGTGACACACAGACAGTCACAGTAACACAAAGTCACAGTGACACCAACAGCACAGTGACACACAGCCAGTACAACAGTCACAGTAACAACAACAGTCACAGTGACACACAACAGTCACAGTGACACAGTCAGCATACACCACGATCGACACACAACAGTCACAGTGACACAGCACAGTCCACAGTACACAAAGTCACAGTGACACACAACAGACAACAGTACAACAACAGTCACAGTACAACAGACAGCCACAGTAACAACAGACAGCCACAGTAACAACAGACAGTCACAGTAACAACAGACAGCCACAGTAACAACAGACAGCCACAGTAACAATAGACAGCCACAATAACAACAGACAGCCACAGTAACAATAGACAGCCACAGTAACAAGAGACAGCCACAGTAACAACAGACAGCCACAGTAACAACAGACAGCTACAAGCATCAACAGTGGTCAACACTCACCATAATAATATCAGACAGGACACACCATAACTGGGGATTTAATTTGTTAAAAAACCCAGTCTGAGTTTCCTTATATGTATGTGGTAGTGGTGCCCAGCCTTGCTGATCACCACACCTGCACCCCCACACCTGCATCATCACACCTGCACCGCCACACCTGCACCACCACACCTGCACCGCCACACCTGCACCACCACACCTGCACACAGCACACACCTGCACACCACACCTGTCACCAGCACACACACTGCACCACCACACCTGCACCACCACACCTGTACCACCACACCTGCACAGCCACACACTGCACCACCACACCTGCATCATCACACCTGCACCGCCACACCTGCACCACCACACCTGCACCAGTGCCACACACTGCACCACCACACACTGCACCACCACACCTGCACCGCCACACCTGCACCACCACACCTGACCCCACACCTGCACCGCACACACCTGTCACCACACGACCACACCTGTACACCACACCTACACTGACCACCACACCTGCATCGACCACACTGCAAACCACACCTGCACCACTGATCACACATGTGCCCTCACATAACCAAGCACACATTACGCGTCATCAGCACACGCACAGATCACCTGGAGCGTACCACGACACCGCATCACCGCACCCGATCACATGACCTGCCACCACACCTGTCCACCACACCTTAATCACCACACCTGTACCACCACACCTGTACCACCACACTGCACCACACACCTGTATCACACCCCGCACCCACACCTGCAACCGCCAAACTACGCCACACCTGCACCACCACACCTGTTACTCACACCAAATCACCCACCTGTCCACCACACTGCTATCGCCACTGCACCAGCCACTGTACCACCGCACACACCTGCACCCCACACCTGCATCCCACACCTGACCACCACACCTGCACCACCACACCTGCACCGCCACACCTGTACCACCACACCTGCCCCCCGCCACCACCCTGCACCACCACACCTGCACCACCACACCTGTACCACCACACCTGCACCACCACACCTGTACCACCACACCTGCACCGCCACACCTGCACCACCACACCTGCATCACCACACCTGCACCACCACACCTGCACCACCACACCTGTACCACCACACCTGTATCACCACACCTGTACCACCACACCTGCATCACCACACCTGCACCACCACACCTGTATCACCACACCTGCACCGCCACACCTGCACCGCCACACCTGCACCACCACACCTGCACCGCCACACCTGCACCACCACACCTGTCCACCACACCTGCATCACCACACCTGTACCACCACACCTGCACCGCCACACCTGCACCACACACCTGCACCACTGAAAATGTGCCTTTTCACCTAACAGCAATTAGGTATCAGGGTTTTAGTCTACCTGGAGGGTATTCAGCTGATCAACGCCCCCGCAGCCTGGTCCATGACCAGCCCTCCCGGTGGATCAGGGCTGATCAACCATGCTTTTATTGCTGGCCGCACGTAGTCCAACGTACGAATCACAGCCCGGCTGATCGGGTACTGTCTTTAGGTATCTGTCCAGCTCCCTCTTGAAGCCAGCCAGGGGTCTATTGGTAATTTCCCTTATGGCTGGTGGGAGGCTGTGAACAGTCTTGGGCCCCGGACACTTATGGTGTTTTCTCATAGTGTACTAATGGCGCCCCTACTTTTCACTGGAGATATGTTGCACCACCTGCCAAGTCTTTTGCTTTCCTATGGAGTGATTTCTGTGTGGATATTAGGGACCAGTTCCTCCAGAATCTTCCAGGTGTAGATTATGATATATCTCTCTCGCCTGCGCTCCAGTGAATATAAGTCTAGTGCTTCCAGGCGTTCCCAGTAGTTAAGGTGTTTGATGGAACTTATACGTGCAGTGAAGGTTCTCTGTACATTCTCTACATTTTCACCTGCCTTGAATGGGGATGTTAATGTACAACAGTATTCCAGCCTAGAGAGAACAAGTGATTTAAAAAAGATCATCAATGGCTTAGCATCTCTTGTTTTGAATGTTCTCATTATCCATCCTATCATTTTCCTCGCAGATGTGATAGTGGCACTGTTGTGATCCTTGAAGGTGAGTTCCTCATTACCACTCCCAGGTCCTTCACATTATTTTTCCGCTCTATTGTGTGATTAAGAGTTTGTAGTATACTCAGTCCTAGTTATTATTTCCTTCAGTTTTCCATAACGGAGTAGTTGGAATTTGTCTTCATTGAACTTCATATTGTTCTCCGTTGCCCATTGGAAAACTTGGTTTATATCTTCTTGGAGATTGACCGTGTCCTCATGCAGATCCTAGTATCGTCTGCAAAGGATGATACGGTGCTATGGTTTACATCTCTGTCTATGTCTGATATTAGGATGAGAAACAGGATGGGGGCGAGTACTGTGCCTTGTGGAACAGAGCTCTTCACTATGGCAGCATCCGATTTAACTCTGTTTACCACTACTCTTTGTGTTCGATTTGTTAGAAAGTTGAAGATCCATCTGCCTACTTTGCCAGTTATCCCTTTAGCACACATTTTGTGTGCTATTACACCATGATAGCACTTGTCAAAGGCTTTTGCAAAATCTGTATATACTACACCTGTATTCTGTCTTCCAGTGCATCTAAGACCATATCATAGTGGTCCAGTAATTGCAAGAGGCAGGAGCAGGAGCGACCCGCTCTGAACCCATGTTGCCCTGGATTGTGCAATTGTTGGGAATCTAAGTGGTTTGCAATCATGCTTATTAGTACTCTTTCAAAGATTTTTATGATGTGGGACGTTAAAGCTATTGGTCTATAGGTCTTAGCTATTGCTTTGCTGCTTCCTTTGTGGAATGGGGCTATATCCGTTGTTTTTAGTGACTGGAATTTCACCCGTGTCTATGCTCCTTCATAGCATACTTAGGGCACACGAAAGGGGTTTCTTGCAATTGTTAATGAACACAGAGATCCACGAGTCTGGGTCTGGGGCTGAATGCATTGGCATGTTGTCAATGGGTAATGTCAGAAATTGGCATACATTGACGGGGTTTTGAGGCTCATTCATGAAAAAAATCATTTGGAGTGTTGATCTTTAGACTGATTAGTGGCTCGCTAAATACAGTCGTATTGAGATTTCAGTAACTCACTCATTTCTTTGTTGTCATCTGTGTAAGATCCGTCTTGTGTGACCAGGGGCCCGATACTAGATGTGGTTTTTGCCTTGTTTTTGGCATATGAAAAGAAATATTTCAAATTTCTTTCAATTTCACTAACCGCTTTTAGCTCCTTCTGTCTGTCCTGGATCCTGTATGAGTCCTTTAACTTAAGCTCAATATTTTCCACTTCCCTGGTTAGGGCTTCCTTCCGTGTTTCAGATAATCTGGTGTTCTTGAGGAGCTCAGTGATTCTTCACCTTCTCTTGCAGAGAGAGCGTCCCCCTCTCTCCAGTTTACTTCTCTTCTTTTTTCAACAGGGAATATGCCTTGAACATACTTCAGGTGCCAGGAAGTTGATCTTTTCAAGGCACTGGTTATTTTAGATATCTTCCCAACATGTTTCATTTAGGACATGGTTTACCTGATCCCAGTTGATGTTCTTGTTGTTGAAGTTGAATTTGGTGAAGACACCCTCGCAGCTGTATACATTTTGCTGGTCAAGACCCTGTGCATGTAAGCCTGGACTTCGATTAGTGTGTGATCTGAATTAATTATTTTTGTTGCTCCACTATCCGCTGGCTTAGGGTGTTTATTGCAGAAATTCAGCAGCTCATGTGTGACATTTGATCTGAGCTGCCTCCAGGGATTGTTTCTGCTACAACATTATTTGCTACATTCTTCCATTTTGTATGTCTAAGATTGAAGTCACCAAGCAGCAAGATGTTTGGGGATGGGACTGGAAGGTTTTCCAGACAGTAGTCAGTTTTCAATAGCTGTTCCTTGAACTGTTGGGGGAGGGGCTGCATCTGGTGGCTTATATACAAGCACAATGACTTAGTTTTGGTTCTTGATCTTTACTTTTAGAACTTCAACTACATCATTTGTGGTACTCAGTCTCTCCGTGGATCTGATGTGGGTAGCATCCTGGGGAAGAGATCTCAGGATATCAGAATATATAACTCAATATTGCATGCCTGCCTTGGATTACTAACCCAACGGGGTTAGTAACACAGAGTGTCTTCAACATGCATTGATGTAGAGTGTGAGTGATTGAGTGCAGGAAGCAAGGTGAGAAGCAGCACCAGGTGTAATGTTGTACATAAATGGTAACATCTGGGTATCTTTATTTGTAGACGTGTCGCCATCCAGTGGCTTTATCAATACACTACAAGGACATAATATATACAAAATATATACAGTGCTCTTCAACTCCAAGGCTGAGGACTGATTACCTCATCTTGTGTATATATTTCTACACATTATGTCCTTGATAAAGCCACTAGTTGGTGAAATGTCTACAAATAAAGATACCCAGATGTTGCACATGTCTAATTCCTCATCAGGTGTAATCATGGGGCGGGTCCTCAGTCAGGTATGTCCTCTCGAATCTCTACATGGAGTTGCTGGAGGCCACGAGACTGCATGATATCTCTGCTGGTGTATCCTGGATAAGTCATAACACCCTCATGATCGTGCACAACACGCTAATACTTTCAATGCCATTAACTGATACATTTAGTTCACTTCAGAAGAGGAAAACACACTTGCCTTCCTTAACGTGCATATACACACACATTACCGTCAGTCTGTGTGTCTGTTACACACACATTACCGTCAGTCTGTGTGTCTGTTACACACACATTACCGTCAGTCTGTGTGTCTGTTACACACACATTACCGTCAGTCTGTGTGTCTGTTACACACACATTACCGTCAGTCTGTGTGTCTGCCGTAAACACCCCCAAGTATGACTCAAGAAATCGGAACAACACATTGCAAACAACCCAGGGAACGGGTGAGAGTTGAACCCATGGCGAGTGTGACCTAAGACGAGAGCTTCAAAATCACAGATGTTGCGCATATGATGGCAGTTTCCTGCCGCCCTCATGTGCGAGTAACCAACCAAAACAGTGATCAAGGCCAGAGTCGATTTTAATAGTAACCACATATTAACCTTCCATACTACCTGAGAACACTTCTAAGTTAGGTGAAGCAACTTACATCACTACCACTACCGTCACTACCACTACCGTCACTACCACCACCGTCACTACCACCACCGTCACTCCACACTGTCACTACCCCACCGTCACTACCACCGTCACTCCACCACCGTCCTACCACCACCGTCACTACACCACCGTCACTACCACCACCGTCACTCACCACCGTCACTAAACCACCGTCACTACCACCACCGTCACTCCACCACCGTCACTACCACCACCGTCACTAGCCACCACCGTCACTACCACCGTCATCTACCAACCGTCACTACCACCACCGTCACTACCACACGTCACTACCACCACCGTCACTACCACCACCGTCACTACCACCCCGTCACTACCACCACCGTCACTACCACCACCGTCACTCACCACCGTCACTACACCGTCACTACCACCACCGTCACTACCACCACCGTCACTACCACTACCGTCACTACCACCACCGTCACTACCACCACCGTCACTACCACCACCGTCACTACCACCACCGTCACTACCACCACCGTCACTACCACCACCGTCACTACTACCACCGTCACTACTACCACCGTCACTACTACCACCGTCACTACCACTACCGTCACTACTACCACCGTCACTACTACCACCGTCACTACTACCACCGTCACTACTACCACCGTCACACCACCGTCACTACCGTCACTACTACCACCGTCACTACACCACCGTCACTACCACCACCGTCACTACCACACCGTCACTACCACAACCGTCACTACCACCACCGTCACTACCACCACCGTCACTACCACCACGTCACTACCACCACCGTCACTACTACCACCGTCACTACCACCACCGTCACTACCACCACCGTCACTACTACCACCGTCACTACCACCACCGTCACTACCACCACCGTCACTACCACCACCGTCACTACTACCACCGTCACTACCACCACCGTCACTACCACCACCGTCACTACCACCACCGTCACTACCACCACCGTCACTACTACCACCGTCACTACCACCACCGTCACTACCACCACCGTCACTACCACCACCGTCACTACCACCACCGTCACTACCACCACCGTCACTACCACCACCGTCACTACCACCACCGTCACTACTACCACCGTCACTACCACCACCGTCACTACCACACCGTCACTACCACCACCGTCACTACCGTATCCACCGTCACTCCACCACCGTCACTACTACCACCGTCACTACCACCACCGTCTACGGTCACTGTACAACTACCGTGACTACCGTGCTAGCGCACCTCTGCTCACTACTGCCACCGTCACATTGCCACACACTCACAACACCTGTGTTTCACTGGTAACACTGCACACGACCGTGCTCACGACGTGGAACACTGCTACAACACCTGTGTTCATTACGTGTACACTGCATCACTAACACCTGTGTTCTCGTAACACTGCTACAACACCTGTGTATTCGGTAACACTGCTACAACACCTGTGTATACTGGTAACACTGCTACAACACCTGTGTTATTCATGGTAACACTGCTACAACACCTGTGTCATGGTAACACTGCTACAACACCTGTGTATTCATGGTAACACTGCTACAACACCTGTGTTATTACGTGGTAACACTGCTACAACACCTGTGTTATTACGTGGTAACACTGCTACAACACCTGTGTTATTACGTGGTAACACTGCTACAACACCTGTGTTATTACGTGGTAACACTGCTACAACACCTGTGTTATTACGTGGTAACACTGCTACAACACCTGTGTATACCGGGTACACTGCTACAACACCTGGTTATACCATGGTACACTGCTACACACCTGTGTTATTACGTGGTAACACTGCTACACACCTGTTCCGTGGCTAACACTCACAACACCGTCACTACTGTCACTGCTACACCGTGATCCGGTACACTGCTACACACCTGTCTTACTGGTACTGCTACACACCCGTCACTGCACACACCGCCTCCTCCCGTGGCTCAACACCTCACTACACACCGTCTCCCTCCGTCCGGGCTCCACCGACCTCTCACACACACGCCCTCCCTCCGGCTCACCGACCCACTACACCCCTCCTTCCGGGCTCACCGACCCTCACACACACCGCCCTCCCTCCGGTCCACGACCACTCACCGCCCTCCTCCGGGCTCACACGACCCTCACTACACACCGCCCTCCTCCGGGCTCACACGACCCTCACTCCACCGCCCTCCCTCCGGGCTCACACGACCCTCACTCACACCGCCCCTCCCTTCCGGGCTCACACGACCCTCACTACCACCGCCCTCCCTTCCGGGCTCACACGACCCTCACTCACACCGCCCCTCCTTCCGGGCTCCACGACCCTCACTACACACCGCCCCTCCTTCCGGGCTCCGACCCTCACTACACGCCCTCCCTTCCGGGCTCACACGACCCTCACTACACACCGCCCTCCCTTCCGGGCTCACACGACCCTCACTACACACCGCCCCTCCCTTCCGGGCTCACACGATCCTCACTACACACCGCCCCTCCCTTCCGGGCTCACACGACCCTCACTACACACCGCCCCTCCCTTCCGGGCTCACACGACCCTCACTACACACCGCCCCTCCCTTCCGGGCTCCACGACCCTCACTACACACCGCCCCTCCCTTCCGGGCTCACACGATCCTCACTACACACCGCCCCTCCCTTCCGGGCTCACACGACCCTCACTACACACCGCCCCTCCTCCTCACATTTCTGGATTGCACCTCACATTTAGTCACGTGTTCCCCCGACTATATATAGTACCTACTCTGACTATGTACTCTCCACAGACTCACAAAGGGTTGGTCTCAAAGTGAAACGAAGTTTTAATGAAAGGTCTCATTCTGTCAGCGTCTGTCATACCCTGAAAAGTTTACCCGTGATGGAATTTTAAGTATATGAAGCCGGACAGAAGAGTGGAAAGTGTTGACAAGGACTTGCTATGCGAAAAGGGATAACGAAGACGAAGAGCCGCATAACATGGCGCAATGCAGCTACTGCAGCTAGAAGACTACCAGAAGCTGGCACCCTGATGCAATAAAAGAGGACATTGAAACTCAAGCATGGCGCAATGCAGCTACTGCAGCTAGAAGACTACCAGAAGCTGGCACCCTGATGCAATAACAGAGGACATTGAAACTCAAGCAGCGGAGGTCAGCTGACCCCAGTGTTGGTCACTCTGATGACAACACAGACTTGGCTCAGTGGTCTCAGGTACTGCTTTACTCAACATTCACAGGCAATGAAACCCTTGTTTATTGCCTCCTATGGGAAGCAAACTACGTTATGGGTGAAGATTGAACTCACGGCAAGCGAGTCTTAAAACTCCAGGCCAGTGCGTAAGCCACTGGGCCAGCTGGCTACAATAAGAGTCATCCAACCAGGTATCTTCATACACCATAGTGAGGTTAACATGGGTCCCACTCGGGCAGCATGTTAACTTCCCTGTGGTGTATAAATATACCTAGTTGGATGACTCTTATTGTAGCCAGTTGACCCAATGGCTTACGCACTGGCCTGGAGTTTTAAGACTAACTTGCCGTGAGTTCGATCCTCACCCGTACCGTGGTTTGTTTGCAATTGTGTATTAAGATATCGTGAGTCACTCCTATGGGAATAGTGTAAAAACTGATGATTTTTTTTCGTGGCTACGCCGAGTTTTTTGGAAGGACATTAAAGAGTGTGATCCAGCCAAGCTTGGATCACACACTGTCTTCTCCACAAAGGTTAAGAACATTACTTCACCTATTTTAACATAAAGCATTGTACACTGTACATTTCCAGGCTTCAGCAGCAAAGACACTTCCCTGCAGGAATCGTGAACATCATTACAACGTTGTAAACCTAGGAAACCAAATTGTTTACACACTTGTGTAGTGATTCAGAAGACACTAATGTTACACACTGACGTGAGCTGACTTTACACACTGACGTGAGCTGACTTTACACACTGACGTGAGCTGACTTTACACACTGACGTGAGCTGACTTTACACACTGACGTGAGCTGACTTTACACACTGACGTGAGCTGACTTTTCACACTGACGTGAGCTGACTTTACACACTGACGTGAGCTGACTTTTCACACTGACGTGAGCTGACTTTACACACTGACGTGAGCTGACTTTACACACTGACGTGAGCTGACTTTTCACACTGACGTGAGCTGACTTTACACACTGACGTGAGCTGACTTTAACACTGACGTGAGCTGACTTTGCACACTGACGTGAGCTGACTTTACACTGACGTGAGCTGACTTTGCACACTGACGTGAGCTGACTTTACACACTGACGTGAGCTGACTTTACACACTGACGTGAGCTGACTTTACACACTGACGTGAGCTGACTTTGCACACTGACGTGAGCTGACTTTACACACTGACGTGAGCTGACTTTACACACTGACGTGAGCTGACTCTGAGGGTAACATGTTGAATGGCTTGTACGTAGCAGCTCAGAGACGAGGTGAAGATATTACTCCAGACTAAGATGTCTTCCTGACAACCTTTAATTTGGAGAAGTTTGTCTTCTCATTAGGTTAGGTAAGATTCGTCAGGAAACAGGACAAGTGTTTCCTGACGCGGGTCTTAGTCATATGAAGACCCGCAGCTGCAGCTTTTGATCATCTGACCGAGGCCTTCCGCTGGCTTACCCCTCTACCTCACTAAAAATTTAGATTATAATTATAACTACATCAAGATGCCTAAAACGTTCTCAAGCTTAAGTCACGAGGCGGACAGATCACTGCCAACTATGATACAATTCCAAGATTCATCACTAAACTACAGTTGTACAAGAGTGGAACCAAACAAAGGAACACTGCAAGTTTTCCCCGTCTTTATGAAGTCGTGAAGGTCTCGGTGATGGTCCTCAAAGATGGAGTCATAAAGATGGAGAGTGAACGTACACCTCTGCACCAAGGAGTTCCTCAATATTTCCTGACATAAATCAGTGCAGTTTCTAATTAAATTTTGCAGGGAATCTTTTTCTCACCGAAGTAATTATCATTAATTATTATTATAATTATATTTATTATTATTACAATCAAAACCAAGTGGCAAGCCCACAAGGGCCACACAGTGGTGTAGGCAGGATGTGTTAAAGATGAAATATGCGAGGATCAGCTAGCAGTGAGGGCGAGGAGTAGAGTCAGCAAGGCTAGTGCAGAGTGCTGAAGAAAACTGTAATCAAAGTTGGTGTAATAAAGTTGTCGCTGATAAAGTCAAAGAGGGAGTGTGTGTCGAAGCTGTCAGCGAGGTCAGTTAGAGTAAACTCAAAGAGGGAGTGTGTGTCGAAGCTGTCAGCGAGGTCAGCTAGAGTAAACTCAAAGAGGGAGTGTGTGTCGAAGCTGTCAGCAAGGTCAGATAGAGTAAACTCAAAGAGGGAGTGTGTGTCGAAGCTGTCAGCGAGGTCAGCTAGAGTAAACTCAAAGAGGGAGTGTGTGTCGAAGCTGTCAGCGAGGTCAGATAGAGTAAACTCAAAGAGGGAGTGTGTGTCGAAGCTGTCAGCGAGGTCAGATAGAGTAAACTCAAGAGGAGTGTGTGTCGAAGCTGTCAGCGAGGTCAGATAGAGTAAACTCAAGAGGAGTGTGTGTCGAAGCTGTCAGCGAGGTCAGATAGACTAAACTCAAAGAGGGAGTGTGTGTCGAAGCTGTCAGCAAGGTCAGATAGAGTAAACTCAAAGAGGGAGTGTGTGTCGAAGCTGTCAGCGAGGTCAGATAGAGTAAACTCAAAGAGGGAGTGTGTGTCGAAGCTGTCAGCAAGGTCAGATAGAGTAAACTCAAAGAGGGAGTGTGTGTGGAAGCTGTCAGCGAGGTCAGATAGAGTAAACTCAAAGAGGGAGTGTGTGTGGAAGCTGTCAGCGAGGTCAGATAGAGTAAACTCAAAGAGGGAGTGTGTGTGAAGCTGTCAGCAGGTCAATAGAGTAAACTCAAAGAGGGAGTGTGTGTCGAAGCTGTCAGCGAGGTCAGATAGAGTAAACTCAAAGAGGGAGTGTGTGTGAAGCTGTCAGCAAGGTCAGATAGAGTAAACTCAAAGAGGAGTGTGTGTCGAAGCTGTCAGCGAGGTCAGATAGAGTAAACTCAAAGAGGGAGTGTGTGTCGAAGCTGTCAGCAAGGTCAGATAGAGTAAACTCAAAGAGGGAGTGTGTGTCGAAGCTGTCAGCGAGGTCAGATAGAGTAAACTCAAAGAGGGAGTGTGTGTCGAAGCTGTCAGCGAGGTCAGATAGAGTAAACTCAAAGAGGGAGTGTGTGTCGAAGCTGTCAGCGAGGTCAGATAGAGTAAACTCAAAGAGGGAGTGTGTGTCGAAGCTGTCAGCGAGGTCAGATAGAGTAAACTCAAAGAGGGAGTGTATATCGAAGCTGTCAGCGAGGTCAGATAGAGTAAATGCTTTAGGGTGGTGATGACACTGGAGATAAACCTGCGTGCTCGCTGATATACAGGAACAGTCTACCAAGAGATGGTGAAGTGACAGAACTTAAACCATTCTCACAGAGCAGCGCTGGGCGCTTCTCCATGAGGTACCATGAGGGAGACGTGTGTGTCTGATACCTAGGTGGGAGTGTAGTCTCTCACACATGACACTCATGATAAGACCACAAAACCAAACAAAATTTGTCGGAATACAATTTGACATGATTGTTGGTGTGATCTCGGCCAGGCACCACCAGACATGATTGTTGGTGTGATCTCGGCCAGGCACTACCAGACATGATTGTTGGTGTGGTCTCGTCCAGGCACCACCAGACATGATTGTTGGTGTGATCTCGGCCAGGCACCACCAGACATGATTGTTGGTGTGGTCTCGTCCAGGCACCACCAGACATGATTGTTGGTGTGGTCTCGTCCAGGCACCACCAGACATGATTGTTGGTGTGATCTCGGCCAGAACACCACCAGACATGATTGTTGGGGTTCTCGCCAGGATACCAGACGCAGACATGATTATTGGTGTGGTCTCGGCCAGGCACCACAGACATGATTGTTGTGTGGTCTCGTCCAGGCACCACCAGACATGATTGTTGGTGTGATCTCGGCCAGGCACCACCAGACATGATTGTTGGTGTGGTCTCGTCCAGGCACCACCAGACATGATTGTTGGTGTGATCTCGGCCAGGCACCACCAGACATGATTGTTGGTGTGGTCTCGGCCAGGCACCACCAGACATGATTGTTGGTGTGATCTCGGCCAGGCACCACCAGACATGATTGTTGGTGTGGTCTCGTCCAGGCACCACCAGACATGATTGTTGGGGTGATATCGGCCAGGCACCACCAGACATGATTATTGGTGTGGTCTCGGCCAGGCACCACCAGACATGATTGTTGGTGTGGTCTCGTCCAGGCACCACCAGACATGATTGTTGGTGTGGTCTCGGCCAGGCACCACCAGACATGATTGTTGGTGTGGTCTCGGCCAGGCACCACCAGACATGATTGTTGGTGTAATCTCGGCCAGGCACTACCAGACATGATTGTTGGTGTGATCTCGGCCAGGCACCACCAGACATGATTGTTGGTGTGGTCTCGGCCAGGCACTACCAGACATGATTGTTGGTGTGGTCTCGTCCAGGCACCACCAGACATGATTGTTGGTGTGGTCTCGGTCAGGCACCACCAGACATGATTGTTGGTGTGGTCTCGGCCAGGCACTACCAGACATGATTGTTGTTGTGGTCTCGGCCAGGCACCACCAGACATGATTGTTGGTGTGGTCTCGCCAGGCACCACCAGACATGATTGTTAGTGTGGTCTCGGCCAGGCACTACCAGACATGATTGTTGGTGTGGTCTCGGCCAGGCACCACCAGACATGATTGTTGGTGTGGTCTCGGCCAGGCACTACCAGACATGATTGTTAGTGTGGTCTCGGCCAGGCACTACCAGACATGATTGTTGGTGTGGTCTCGGCCAGGCACTACCAGACATGATTGTTAGTGTGGTCTCGGCCAGGCACCACCAGACATGATTGTTGGTGTGGTCTCGGCCAGGCACCACCAGACATGATTGTTGGTGTGGTCTCGGCCAGGCACCACCAGACATGATTGTTAGTGTGGTCTCGGCCAGGCACTACCAGACATGATTGTTGGTGTGGTCTCGGCCAGGCACTACCAGACATGATTGTTGGTGTGGTCTCGGCCAGGCACTACCAGACATGATTGTTGGTGTCGTCTCGGCCAGGCACCACCAGACATGATTGTTGGGGTGGTCTCGGCCAGGCACCACCAGACATGATTGTTGGTGTGGTCTCGGCCAGGCACTACCAGACCTGTACCTACAAACAATCACTATCATCTCTGGCATAATAGAGGTGCTAGCATATCATACCTGATTTTCTTTCTATTTTCCACAGCAGTTGGCTCCATAATGTAGTATTTAATGACATTGAAAGCGGGATACATCTTCGCTTCCTTCATATATACATATATTTAATAGGTATCCCTTAACTCGATCGCTAGCGCACTCACTCACATGCTGAGCACCGGGGATGGATCCCCAGTACGGGTGGAAACATTAGGACGTGTTTCCTTAAGTCACCTGCTGTCCATGTTCCCCCATCAGTAAAATAGGTACCTGGGTGTTAGTGGACTGGTGTGGGTCGCATCCTGGGGACAAAATTGACCAAATTTGCGGAAATGCTCAGCATAACAAGGGCTTTCTATATAGTAGTATGTTATTAATGTCAGCTAGGACTGTATACCTTGTACATGCACTTGTAGTAAATAAAAATTATTATTATTAGTAGTATTAGTAGTAATAGTATTATAATTAAGTACGTATCATTAGTGATAGCGTCTAGAAAGATGCTGTTTGCTCTCTCTACCCCCTACCCTTACCCCCTTTCTCTCTCTCTCTCCCTCTGTGCTATTGTCCTCAGTGTCGTCTACTTTCCTTAGGTTCATGGAGAGAGAGAAAGAAAGAGAGACAGACAGACAGACAGACAGAGTGAGAGAGGGGAGAGAGAGAGGCTCTCAGCTATTTGTAATCACTTATTTGTGGCTGCAGGGGTCTAGTCTCAGCCCCTGGCTCTGTCCCTCCTAGCCTCGTGGGCAATGTCATACTTATTCTTAAAATATGTACGGAGCCTGCCTCCACTATTACTGCTACCAGGTCAATCTACTTCTTAACCATGCTCAAGCTGAAGAAATATTTCCTGACATCTTTGTGACGTGTGTGTAGTACTGTGTACTCACCTAGTTATGGTTGCTGGGGTCGATTCATAGCTCCTGGCCCCGGCCTCTTCACTGGCCGTTATTGGGTCATTCTCCTCGCGCCATGTGCTTTATCATACCTCTTCTTAAAGCTATGAATGGAACCTGCCTCCACTACATCGCTTCCCAAACTATTCCACTTCCCGACCACTCTGTGACTGAAGAAATACTTCCTAACATCTCTGTGATTCATCTGAGTCTTCAACTTCCAACTGTGTCCCCATGTTGCTGTGTCCCATCTCTGGAACATTCTGTCTCTGTCCACCTTGTCAATTCCTCTCAGTATTTTATATGTCGTTATCATGTCCCCCTTATCTCTCCTGTCCTACAATGTCGTCAGGTCGAGTTCTCTTAACCTCTCCTCGTAGGACATACCCCTTAGCTCCGGGACTAGTCTTTTTGCAAATTTTTGCACTTTCTCTAGCTTCTTTACGTGCTTGGTTAGATGTGGGTTCCAAACTGGTGCTGCATACTCCAGTATGGGCCTAACGTACACAGTGTACAGGGCCCTGAACGATTCTTTATTAAGATGTCGGAATGCTGTTCTTAGGTTAGCTAGGCGCCCATATGCTGCAGCAGTTATTTGGTTGATGTGCGCCTCAGGAGATGTGCCTGGTGTTATACTCACCCCAAGATCTTTTTCCTTGATTGATGTTTGTAGTCTCTGGCCCCCTAGACTGTACTCCGTCTGCGGTCTTCTTTGCCCTTCCCCAATCTTCATGACTTTGCATTTGGTGGGGTTGAACTCCAGGAGCCAATTTCTGGACCAGGCTTGCAGCCTGTCCAGATCCCTTTGTAGTTCTGCCTGGTCTCGTCCGATTGAATTCTTCTCATCAACTTCACATCATCTGCAAACAGGGACACTTCGGAGTCTATTCCTTTCGTCATGTCGTACACAAATACCAGAAGCAGCACCGGTCTAGGACTGATCCCTGTGGAACCCCACTCGTCACCGGCGCCCACTCTGACACCTCGCCACGTACCATGACTCGCTGCTGTCTTCCTGACAGGTATTCCCTGATCCATTGAAGTGCCTTCCCTGTGTTAGTTACCATTTTGTCCTAGGCACATGTGTGTGTGTGTGTGTGTGTGCGAGCTTACGTATTTGTGGTTGCAGGTGTCGAGTCATAGCTCCTGGCCCCGCCTCTTCGCTGGTCGCTACTGTGTGTGTGTGTACTCACCTAATTGTGGTTGCAGGGGTCGAGACTCAGCTCCTGTATGTGTGTGTGTGTGTGTGTGTGTGTGTTTGCTGAGAATGTGGTATGACAACTCACTCAGAAATGTTCAAGAAATGTCAAAGTATTTTATCCACAGTGGTATATTACCAAACATTGTGCACCCTGACTTTGCCCACTTTAAATAACGCATTACTTAACTTCTTTCTCATGTGTGTGTGTGTGTACTCACCTATTTATGGTTGCAGGGGTCGAGACTCAGCTCCTGGCCCTGCCTCTTCACTGATCGCTACTAGGTCCTTTCTCTCCCTGCTCCATGAGCTTCATCATACCTCGTCTTAAAGCTATGTATGGTTCCTGCCTCCACTACATCATTTGCCAGACTATTCCACTTCCTGACAACTCTGTGTCTGAAGAAATGCTTCCTAACATCCCTTTGACTCGTCTGAGTCTTCAACTTCCAATTGTGACCCCTTGTTTCTGTGTCCCCTCTCTGGAACATCCTGTCTCTGTCCACCTTATCTATTCCCCGCAGTATTTTGTATGTCGTTATCATGTCTCCTCTGACCCTTCTTTCCTCCAGTGTTGTTAGTCCTATTTCCCTCAGCCTTTCTTCATAGGACAGACCCCTGAGTTGTGGAACTAACCTTGTCGCAAACCTTTGCATTTTCTCTAGTTTCTTGACGTGCTTGACCAGGTGTGGGTTCCAGACTGGTGCTGCATATTCTAGTATGGGCCTGACGTACACGGTATACAGTGTCTTGAACGATTCCTTGTTAAGGTAACGGAACGCTAATCTTAGGTTTGCCAGTCGCCCATATGCTGCCGCGGTTATCTGGTTGATGTGTGTTTCCGGAGACGTGCTTGGCGTTATACTCACCCCAAGGTCTTTCTCCTTTATGTGTGTGTGTTTGTGTGTGTGTGTGTGTGTGTGTGTGTGTGTGTGTGTGTGTGTGTGAGTGACCAGATATAAACATGTATATAGTTCATTACCACTGTAACTTGTCCAGTTATCAAAACTTTGCGGTACAGTCCCTGGACCCATTATGTACCTCTATAATCTTTGGACTACCACCCACACCATGGGTATGGTGTGACTACCACCCACACCATGGGTATGGTGTGACTACCACCCACACCATGGGTATGGTGTGACTACCACCCACACCATGGGTATGGTGTGACTACCACCCACACCATGGGTATGGTGTGACTACCACCCACACCATGGGTATGGTGTGACTACCACCCACACCATGGGTATGGTGTGACTACCACCCACACCATGGGTATGGTGTGACTACCACCCACACCATGGGTATGGTGTGACTACCACCCACACCATGGGTATGGGGTGTATAATAAGTATATTAAACTAACAGCTGGCCTACCCATTTCTACCCCCCAAACAGACAGCTGGCCAGAGCCTCCCACAACACCTAACTGGCTTGCCAGGTCAAGTGCCAGCTGGTGTGAGCAGTGTGTCCCGCGTCACCAGTATATATACAGCCAGTTTTCATCCCCAGGTTTATACTCACCAGAGTTACATCACAACAGTGACGTCACTAACCAGAGTTACATCACAACAGTGACGTCACTAACCAAAGTTACATCACAACAGTGACGTCACTAACCAGAGTTACATCACAAGTGACGTCACTAACCAGAGTTACATCACAACAGTGACGTCACTAACCAGTTACATCACAACAGTGACGTCACTAACCAGAGTTACATCACAAAAGTGACGTCACTAACCAGAGTTACATCACAACAGTGACGTCACTAACCAAAGTTACATCACAACAGTGACGTCACTAACCAGAGTTACATCACAAGTGACGTCACTAACCAAAGTTACATCACAACAGTGACGTCACTAACCAGAGTTACATCACAACAGTGACGTCACTAACCAAAGTTATATCACAAGTGACGTCACTAACCAAAGTTACATCAAAACAGTGACGTCACTAACCAAAGTTACATCACAAGTGACGTCACTAACCAAAGTTACATCACAACAGTGACGTCACTAACCAGAGTTACATCACAACAGTGACGTCACTAACCAGTTACAACAGTGACGTCACTAACCAGAGTTACATCACAAGTGACGTCACTAACCAAAGTTACATCACAACAGTGACGTCACTAACCAGTTACAACAGTGACGTCACTAACCAGAGTTACATCACAAGTGACGTCACTAACCAGAGTTACATCACAAGTGACGTCACTAACCAGAGTTACATCACAACAGTGACGTCACTAACCAGAGTTCCATCACAACAGTGACGTCACTAACCAGTTACAACAGTGACGTCACTAACCAGTTACATCACAACAGTGACGTCACTAACCAGTTACATCACAACAGTGACGTCACTAACCAGTTATATCACAACAGTGACGTCACTAACCAGAGTTACATAACAACAGTGACGTCACTAACCAAAGTTACATCACAACAGTGACGTCACTAACCAGAGTTACATCACAACAGTGACGTCACTAACCAGAGTTACATCATAACAGTGACGTCACTAACCAGAGTTACATCACAACAGTGACGTCACTAACCAGAGTTACATCACAACAGTGACGTCACTAACCAGAGTTACATCACAACAGTGACGTCACTAACCAGTTACATCACAACAGTGACGTCACTAACCAGAGTTACATCACAAGTGACGTCACTAACCAGAGTTACATCACAACAGTGACATCACTAACCAGTTACAACAGTGACGTCACTAACCAGTTACATCACAACAGTGACATCACTAACCAGAGTTACATCACAACAGTGACATCACTAACCAGTTACAACAGTGACGTCACTAACCAGAGTTACATCACAACAGTGACATCACTAACCAGAGTTACATCACAACAATGTTGGTGATGACTTCACCAGGTGTTAAAAGCTGTGACATCACTACTCACTACAGTTAACATTGTACACAAATATTTCTCTTGTCTACATTACGAGAGTGTGATGACGTAGATGGTGATGACGTAGATGGTGACGTACATGGTGAGTGATGCTGTAGATGGTGAGTGATGCTGTAGATGGTGAGTGATGCTGTAGATGGTGAGTGATGCTGTAGATGGTGAGTGATGCTGTAGATGGTGAGTGATGCTGTAGATGGTGAGCGATGCTGTAGATGGTGAGTGATGCTGTAGATGATGAGTGATGCTGTAGATGGTGAGTGATGCTGTAGATGGTGAGTGATGCTGTAGATGATGAGTGATGCTGTAGATGATGAGTGATGCTGTAGATGATGAGTGATGCTGTAGATGATGAGTGATGCTGTAGATGGTGTGATGCTGTAGATGGTGAGTGATGCTGTAGATGGTGAGTGATGCTGTAGATGGTGAGCGATGCTGTAGATGGTGAGCGATGCTGTAGATGGTGAGTGATGCTGTAGATGATGAGTGATGCTGTAGATGGTGAGTGATGCTGTAGATGATGATTGATGCTGTAGATGATGAGTGATGCTGTAGATGGTGAGTGATGCTGTAGATGGTGAGTGATGCTGTAGATGATGAGTGATGCTGTAGATGATGAGTGATGCTGTAGATGGTGAGTGATGCTGTAGATGGTGAGCGATGCTGTAGATGGTGAGCGATGCTGTAAATGGTGAGTGATGCTGTAGATGGTGAGTGATGCTGTAGATGGTGAGTGATGCTGTAGATGATGAGTGATGCTGTAGATGGTGAGTGATGCTGTAGATGGTGAGTGATGCTGTAGATGGTGAGTGATGCTGTAGATGGTGAGTGATGCAGATGGTGAGTGATGCTGTAGATGAGTGATGCTGTAGATGGTGAGTGATGCTGTAGATGGTGAGTGATGCTGTAGATGGTGAGCGATGCTGTAGATGATGAGTGATGCTGTAGATGATGAGTGATGCTGTAGATGGTGAGTGATGCTGTAGATGGTGAGTGATGCTGTAGATGATGAGTGATGCTGTAGATGGTGAGTGATGCTGTAGATGGTGAGTGATGCTGTATATGATGAGTGATGCTGTAGATGGTGAGTGATGCTGTAGATGAGTGATGCTGTAGATGGTGAGTGATGCTGTAGATGATGAGTGATGCTGTAGATGGTGAGTGATGCTGTAGATGGTGAGCGATGCTGTAGATGGTGAGTGATGCTGTAGATGGTGAGCGATGCTGTAGATGGTGAGCGATGCTGTAGATGGTGAGTGATGCTGTAGATGGTGAGCGATGCTGTAGATGGTGAGTGATGCAGTAGATGGGGAGCACTGTCTACTGATCTCCCCCACCTTCCTCTCCCCCACATTCCTCTCCCCCACCTTCCTCTCCCCCACCTTGCTCTCCCCCACCTTCCTCTCCCCACCTTCCTCTCCCCCACCTTCCTCTCCCCACCTTCCTCTCCCACCTTCCTCTCCCCACCAGGTAGGTGGACACTCATGCCAATGTCCACTGGTCGAAACACTACCTGAACACCGACCACTAACACTGGAGGAGCACACCATGGAGGAGCACACCATGGAGGGCACACCATGGAGGAGCACACCTGGAGGAGCACACCATGGAGATAGCACACCATGGAGAAGCACACCTGTGAGAGCACACCATGGAGGAGCACACCATGGAGAAGCACACCATGGAGGAGCACACCATGGAGCACACCATGGAGTGAGCACACCATGGAGGAGCACACCATGGAGGAGCACACCATGGAGGAGCACACCATGGAGGAGCACACCATGGAGGAGCACACCATGGAGGAGCACACCATGGAGCACACCATGGAGGAGCACACCATGGAGGAGCACACCATGGAGGAGCACACCATGGAGGAGCACACCATGGAGGAGCACACCATGGAGGAGCACACCATGGAGGAGCACACCATGGAGGAGCACACCATGAGGAGCACACCATGGAGGAGCACACCTGGGAGCACACCATGGAGGAGCACACCTTGGAGGAGCACACCATGGAGGAGCACACCATGGAGGAGCACACCATGGAGGAGCACACCATGGAGGAGCACACCATGGAGGAGCACACCATGGAGGAGCACACCATGGAGGAGCACACCATGGAGGAGCACACCATGGAGGAGCACACCATGGAGGAGCACACCATGGAGGAGCACACCATGGAGGAGCACACCATGGAGGAGCACACCATGGAGGAGGCACACCATGGAGGAGCACACCATGGCGAGGAGCACACCATGGAGAAGCAAACCATGGAGAGCACACCATGGAGGAGCACACCATGGAGGAAGCACACCATGGAGGAGCACACCATGGAGAGCACACCATGGAGGAGCGCACCATGGAGGAGCACACCATGGAGGAGCACACCATGGAGGAGCACACCATGGAGGAGCACACCATGGAGGAGCACACCATGGAGGAGCACACCATGGAGGAGCACACCATGGAGGAGCACACCATGGAGGAGCACACCGTGGAGGAGCACACCATGGAGGAGCACACCATGGAGGAGCACACCATGGAGGAGCACACCATGGAGGAGCACACCATGGAGGAGCACACCATGGAGGAGCACACCATGGAGGAGCACACCTGGAGCCATGGAGGAGCACACCATGGAGGAGCACACCATGGAGGAGCACACCATGAGGAGCACACCATGGAGGCACACCATGGAGGAGCACACCATGGAGGAGCACACCATGGAGGAGCACACCATGGAGGAGCACACCATGGAGGAGCACACCATGGAGGAGCACACCATGGAGGAGCACACCATGGAGGTGCACATGTGGAGCAGGATGTTAAACCCGTGACTAGGCAAAATAAACACCCACCGTTTTTCGAATATAAATCCCGTAACCTTTAGAGGCAGCCCAGTTTGTGATGCCATCCGCTGTCCTTCCCTGTAGTCTGTGAAGGGCCACCTCAGGAGCAGACGCAGTGCATTACACTGCAAAATCATCCGTATCCAGAGGCAACAGTAGCCACACCATCCATGGCTGTAATCAAATATGTGACGCTCTAAATACTGTCCTGCAGGACCCCCCCCTCCCGATCCTCCTTTCCGAAATCTTCAAGAGCACACCCCTATTGGTAAGTAACCTCAGGCATTGACTGAGACAGCAACACTTCCAACACCAAAGGTGTGTAGCCAGTAATTGTTGAGCCACAGCTCCTGACACCGCTTCAACGTGGAATGTTTAGAATAATATGTCAGACAGGAACTGCTGGAGAATCCGGTGGAGACGGCCTCTCAGTCCTAGAGTCTGGAGACGGCGAAGAACGCCACACCACAAGGTTGTATCACTGGCTCTCTCCAGGCTGAAGAAGACCGCCAAATTTTGAAGGCTTGTGGCGAAACCCTCCTGGATGTCACTAGCCAACCGATCCAAGGAGTCCGTTGTCAATAATACTTAGGAAACCAAACTGAACCGAAGAGATGCAGCTTTACGACTCTAAATACCAGATGAGACGATCATTCAACATCCTCTCCAACAACTTGCATATGCGGCTCGTAGAACAGGATAGCTACGACCACAGACTGCCGCCGACTGTTGGGAAGCACTCCCACTAGTCCATATGAAATAAAATATATGCAGTAAAACGTGAGGGAGGAAAAAGGAAGGCGCCTCAACATGTCATGATGCATCTCATCCTTCCCCGGAACCCCGGAACTGTGGCGGGTGACGCCGACGATGTAAGTCACCAATACCAACACCCAAAGAGCAGGTCACAAGGCAGTCACCAATTCCTCGATCTCAAAGAGCAGGTCACAAGGCAGTTACCAATTCCTCGATCTCAAAGAGCAGGTCACAAGGCGTTACCAATTCCTCGATCTCAAAGAGCAGGTCACAAGGCTCCCTGGTGTCCTGAATAATAGGCAAGGAATTCAGGACTAACTCCTACAAGAATGATCGTCCACTATCTGCCTAGAATGGAGAGTATTTCCCAGTCATCTTTCTTATCTACAGCAGTAGTAAGTAACCTCAGACAGTGACTGACAACAACACTTTCCACACCAGTAGTAAGTAACCTCAGACAGTGACTGACAACAACACTTTCCACACCAGTGGTAAGTAACCTCAGACAGTGACTGACAACAACACTTTCCACACCAGTGGTAAGTAACCTCAGACAGTGACTGACAACAACACTTTCCACACCAGTGGTAAGTGACCTCAAACAGTGACTGACAACAACACTTTCCATACCAGTGGTAAGTAACCTCAGTGACTGACAACAACACTTTCCACACCAGTGGTAAGTAACCTCAGACAGTGACTGACAACAACACTTTCCACACCAGTGGTAAGTAACCTCAGACAGTGACTGACAACAACACTTTCCACACCAGTGGTAAGTAACCTCAGACAGTGACTGACAACAACACTTTCCACACCAGTGGTAAGTAACCTCAGACAGTGACTGACAACAACACTTTCCACACCAGTGGTAAGTAACCTCAGACAGTGACTGACAACAACACTTTCCACACCAGTGGTAAGTGACCTCAGACAGTGACTGACAACAACACTTTCCACACCAGTGGTAAGTAACCTCAGTGACTGACAACAACACTTTCCACACCAGTGGTAAGTAACCTCAGACAGTGACTGACAACAACACTTTCCAACCAGTGGTAAGTGACCTCAAACAGTGACTGACAACAACACTTTCACACCAGTGGTAAGTAACCTCAAACAGTGACTGACAACAACACTTTCCACACCAGTGGTAAGTAACCTCAGTGACTGACAACAACACTTTCACACCAGTGGTAGTAACCTCAGACAGTGACTGCAACAACACTTTCCACACCAGTGGTAAGTAACCTCAGACAGTGACTGACAACACACTTTCACACCAGTGGTAAGTAACCTCAGACAGTGACTGACAACAACTTTCCACACCAGTGGTAAGTAACCTCAGACAGTGATTGACAACAACACTTTCCACCCAGTGGTAAGTAACCTCAGACAGTGACTGACAACAACACTTTCCACACCAGTGGTAAGTGACCTCAGACAGTGACTGACAACAACACTTTCCACACCAGTGGTAAGTAACCTCAGTGACTGACAACAACACTTTCCACACCAGTGGTAAGTAACCTCAGACAGTGACTGACAACACTTTCCACACCAGTGGTAAGGACCTCAAACAGTGACTGACAACAACACTTTCCACACCAGTGGTAGTAACCTCAAACAGTGACTGACACACACTTTCCACACCAGTGGTAAGTAACCTCAGTGACTGACAACCACTTTCACCCAGTGGTAAGTGACCTCAGACAGTGACTGACAACACTTTCCACACAGTGGTAAGTAACCTCAGACAGTGACTGAGACATCAACACTTTCCATACCAGTAGTGTGTAGCCAGTAAGGGTTGAGTCACAGCTCCTGGCACCGCCTCAACGTGAATGGCTTACAAAACCAGTTAAAGACAATTACTTCCCGTGGTGATGTCTGTCATTACAAGTGTTTGAATGTTTGATAAAACACATAATAGTGAGTCAAGGTGCGACCTAACGACCAGTCTTGTTTGATGGTGGAGACGGGGGTACCACCTCTTATAACGGTACCTTGGTACTACCTCCTATTATAAAAGCCCCTTGGTACCACCTCTTATAACGGTACCTTGGTACCACCTCCTGTTATAACAGTTAATTAGTACCACCTCCTGTTATAACAGTTAATTAGTGCCACCTCCTGTTATAACGGTGCCTTGGTACCACTTTCTGTTATAATGGTGCCTTAGTACCACCTTCTGTTATAATGGTGCCTTGGTACCACCTGTTATAACGGTGCATTGGTACCACCACCTGTTATAACGGTGCCTTGGTACCACCACCTGTTATAACGGTACCTTGGTACTACCTCCTATTATAACAGTCCCTAGGTGGTTGATCCACCTTTAACACATTACATATTTCATACTCAGTGAACAGGCAATCACTCTCATCAATATTTTGGCTCATAAAATTCGTCAACTTCAACCTTCCTTCAGACGCACTCTCTAGGTTTCTTCTAATGTAAGATGGGAGATTTTCATGCCTGGATGTTTTGGACCAGTTATTGATGAGGTCGTTTGCCTTTTCAAGAGGAATTGATAAGCAACATCACCAGTCTTTTTCCAGGTTATTTTACTTATATCCTTCCAGGCGAAACTTACATGGGTAGACCTATTTAACCAATCCTGTTCCTGTTGCTTAAGTTCCTGTTTTCTGTTCCTAGCACTTGTGAGTTAAGCTTGGAAAGTTCTAAGTAGTTAAGTTGCGTAGTTACGCATCATTAAGGTACTCATGATGGCGTTTGTTGACATTCACGAAGGAAGATTTATGTCCTCTTTCTTCTGTTCTTCATTTGTGAGCAAGTTCTCAGTGGTGGCAACTAAATCATCGTGTTGTGTGCCAGTGGACTCGTAATTCTTACACCACTGATCCCAGCAGTGAATGAAGTTATTCTTAGCTCAGTGCTTAATAATAACCATATCAGCTACAACAGAAGCATGCATCGTGTATGCTACACTCACTCCTAGACTGTACTCGTGGCAACAGCACACGCTGCTGCATCTTGCTGTGGCAGCGCCACAAGCCAGTCTTTATGGACTCTCCTGAATGTTAAGTATATTAACCCACACATTACTTTCAACAAGTATTAATGTAGAATTACCGACAAAATATCAGGTGAAAAGACACAGATGCAACTAATGTGACATTTTACTGTGGCAACGTTTCGCTCTCCAGGAGCTTTGTCAAGCCGTTACGGCTTGACAAAGCTCCTGGAGAGCGAAACGTTGCCACAATAAAATGTCATATTAGCTGCACTTGTGCCCATTTATCTAACACTTTCACCATCACCGCTGAAACACGAAAGATTTCGCGGAACCCCAACAAGCTCTAGTGGAACCCCGGGGCTCCCAAGAACCCTCTTTGAAATCCATCAGAGCGTTGAAGGATGGTGTAGTGTTGTGCACCACTACCCAACACTAACGCCCTACACTAACCTTGTAGTGTGTGAAGGCTGTGTGTACATTCACTGTCCTCTACACTTATGGTGTTTTAAACTGACCATGCGTGGGAGAACACTCTTTTGTTTTTAACAAAACTGGAAGTATCAGTAGTGTGCTGCTGAACTATTGTATACAACAGTTACACAGTGGGAACAACAGTAGTGTGCTGCTGAACTATTGTATACGACAGTTACACAGTGGGAACAACAGTAGTGTGCTGCTGAACTATTGTATACGACAGTTACACAGTGGGAACAACAGTAGTGTGCTGCTGAACTATTGTATACGACAGTTACACAGTGGGAACAACAGTAGTGTGCTGCTACACTATTGTATACGACAGTTACACAGTGGGAACAACAGTAGTGTGCTGCTACACTATTATATACGACAGTTACACAGTGGGAACAACAGTAGTGTGTTGCTACACTATTATATACGACAGTTACACAGTGGGAACAACAGTAGTGTGCTGCTGAACTATTGTATACAACAGTTACACAGTGGGAACAACAGTAGTGTGCTGCTGAACTATTGTATACGACAGTTACACAGTGGGAACAACAGTAGTGTGCTGCTGAACTATTGTATACGACAGTTACACAGTGGGAACAACAGTAGTGTGCTGCTACACTATTATATACGACAGTTACACAGTGGGAACAACAGTAGTGTGTTGCTACACTATTATATACGACAGTTACACAGTGGGAACAACAGTAGTGTGCTGCTGAACTATTGTATACAACAGTTCACAGTGGGAACAACAGTAAAGTGTGCTGCTGAACTTGTATACGACAGTTAACAGTGGGAACAACAGTAGTGTGTGCTACACTATTATATACGACAGTTACACAGTGGGAACAACGTAGTGTGCTGCTGAACTATTATATACAACAGTTACACAGTGGGAACAACAGTAGTGTGCTGCTAACTATTGTATACGACAGTTACACAGTGGGAACAACAGTAGTGTGCTGCTGAACTATTGTATACGACAGTTACACAGTGGGAACAACAGTAGTGTGCTGCTACACTATTATATACGACAGTTACACAGTGGGAACAACAGTAGTGTGCTGCTGAACTATTATATACAACAGTTACACAGTGGGAACAACAGTAGTGTGCTGCTACACTATTTATACGACAGTTACACAGTGGGAACAACAGTAGTGTGTGCTACACTATTATATACGACAGTTACACAGTGGGAACAACAGTAGTGTGCTGCTAACTATTTATACGACAGTTACACAGTGGGAACAACAGTAGGTGCTGCTACACTATTATATACGACAGTTACACAGTGGGAACAACAGTAGTGTGCTGTGAACTATTGTATACGACAGTTACACAGTGGAACAACAGTAGTGTGCTGCTAACTATTTATACGACAGTTAACAGTGGGAACAACAGTAGTGTGTTGTTACACTATTATATACGACAGTTACACAGTGGGAACAACAGTAGAGTGCTGCTACACTATTATATACGACAGTTACACAGTAGTAACAACAGTAGTGTGCTGCTACACTATTATATACGACAGTTACACAGTGGGAACAACAGTAGTGTGTTGCTACACTATTATATACGACAGTTACACAGTGGGAACAACAGTAGTGTGTTGCTACACTATTATATACGACAGTTACACAGTGGGAACAACAGTAGAGTGCTGCTACACTATTATATACGACAGTTACACAGTGGGAACAACAGTAGTGTGCTGTTACACTATTATATACGACAGTTACACAGTGGGAACAACAGTAGTGTGTGTACACTATTATATACGACAGTTACACAGTGGGAACAACAGTAGTGTGCTTACACTATTATATACGACAGTTACACAGTGGGAACAACAGTAGTGTTGCTGACACTATTATATACGACAGTTACACAGTGGGAACAACAGTAGAGTGCTGCTACACTATTATATACGACAGTTACACAGTGGGAACAACAGTGTGCTGCTACACTATTATATACGACAGTTACACAGTGGGAACAACAGTAGTGTGCTGTTACACTATTATATACGACAGTTACACAGTGGGAACAACAGTAGTGTGCTGTTACACTATTATATACGACAGTTACACAGTGGGAACAACAGTAGTGTGTTGCTACACTATTATATACGACAGTTACACAGTGGGAACAACAGTAGTGTGCTGCTACACTATTATATACGACAGTTACACAGTGGGAACAACAGTAGTGTGCTGTTACACTATTATATACGACAGTTACACAGTGGGAACAACAGTAGTGTGTTGTTACACTATTATATACGACAGTTACACAGTGGGAACAACAGTAGTGTGTTGCTACACTATTATATACAACAATTACAAGTGGGAACAACAGTAGTGTGTTGCTTGTGAGCAAAACGTTCATTAGATGGGAGTGTTGAAGTGGAATGAATGGTGGTGGTAGTTTGTTGGGCAGTCGCGGGGGCGCTGACCCCCGAAACCCTCTCCAGGTAACCCTCCTCTCAGTCTGCTTGTTCAGTCAGGGTGGGTACATAGTTCCCGCTACCCCCCTTCATCCCCTTCTGCACCAGGTGGGAGGTGACGAGTGCGTCTTCGACCGGTGGTCAGTCACTTGACTTGTGACTCCCATCAAATCTAAGTATTCGTTCCACTCCTGTCTAAATTATTATTGTTTTGGATTAAGTGGGTTTCAATAAGAGCTTCACTCTTGTTTAGGGCTTTAGACTCCAATTTATTCCTGTCTTGATTTGATTTACGCTGTGATTTCTAGATTGGTTTTCTTTCTTTTAGCCTTGACTGTCGACTCGGGTCATTCGACAGAGGCGAGATATAGAAGGGCAGCCTAGTTCTTTACAAGATCAGAGACGTTACTTTGACATCTGTACCTACACTGGTTCCCCTTCCACACGTAGCCGACCACACCATTCAAGTAGCCTTCTAGTTACAACTCCACCAGTGTTACATGGTAGTTCTTTACTGGCGACTCACTGCTTCACCAATGTTGTGGTGGTCAGAGGATCACAGTCAATCTTCTGTTCGTCAGAATCTCTACTCGTGTTGGGGACACTGTCTTCTGTTTCACCAGTCTCGTCCACCTGTGACCTTCCCCATCAACGACGGCTCGTCGTTCTAAACCAGGATTCAGAGCTACGTGCCCAGAACACCGGCACGGCATCATTCAGAGCTACGTGCCCCACGAACCCCCTACGCCAGACCCCGGCACACATTCAGAGCTATCAGAAGCCCTGCCGTCCAGAACACCGGCACGGCACCATTCAGAGCTACGTGCCCAGAACACCGGCACGGCACCATTCAGAGCTAGCGACAGACTTAGCTGTGCCCAGAACACCGGCACGGCATCATTCAGAGCTACGTGCCCAGAACACCGGCACGGCATCATTCAGAGCTACGTGCCCAGAACACCGGCACGGCACCATTCAGAGCTACGTGCCCAGAACACCGGCACGGCACCATTCAGAGCTACGTGCCCAGAACACCGGCACGGCACCATACGCCACTACGTCATTGTGTACATGTTAGCTTCTGAATCACTAATTATTTATATATTTCATTTTTGCTTAAGGTAGGATTAATTTCATGTTTAAATATTTTATATTCTTTACTAAATTAATAAAATTGTTTATATGTTATTATTGATTTTTCAATATTTTTATTTCATAAGGAGGAACCAGCCTTATCAAATACTCTGAGGGTCTGATAGGTCTACGTGAACCTTCACACTGCTACACTGTTATATACGACAGTTACACAGTGGGAACAACAACAGTGTGTTGCTACACTGTCTACATGACAGTTACACAGTGGGAACAAAAGTTGTTTTCCTGTCATATTCCATCAGACAGGATGGTGCTCATACAAGGTGTTGAGAGCTATCAGCCTGACAGGGTACGGAGGGGTAGACAGTGAGGGACAGCCAGTATTCACGAGACTGTACTCTGTCAACATCTGCAAAAGTTCTGACACATGACCCTGACCTCTCTCGATTTTGTAATGAAACAATTCATGTCAAGCGCTAAACCCACGTGGGTCATTCAGCGCAAGACGCGGTAGAGGCTTAATCCTCCGTCTGCTGAGCTCCTGACTGCTCTTTCTATTTGTACTCACTAGATTATTAGATTTTGCCACCCAAGTGGCTAGTTTATTGTGCACCTCATATCCATCCTGTGGAGGGTAGCACAAGACATATGGATACACAAAAGGCCTACGAACTAGGCCCCAAAAGGGTTAACAAGAGTACATCTGGATTTATATCTACAGTTCACTTATCTGTTACAAGTCAATACAAGCATAGAGGATGAGGGACTGATCACCTCGAACTAATTCATGTCTTCCACTGCCTCCAAAACTATTCGCTGCATTGGACTGTTAAAGCCACTGGTTGGTGGAACACCTTCCCGGCAGATACAAGAGTTGTATTGTCTCCTTCAGCAGTGTGGAGGGTCTCCGCCAGCAGCGAGGAGGGAGGGTCTCAGCCAGCAGCGAGGAGGGAGGGAGGGTCTCCGCCAGCAGCGAGGAGGGAAGGAGGGAGGGTCTCAGCCAGCAGCGAGGAGGGAGGGTCTCAGCCAGCAGCGAGGAGGGAGGGTCTCAGCCAGCAGCGAGGAGGGTCTCAGCCAGCAGCGAGGAGGGTCTCAGCCAGCAGCGAGGAGGGAGGGTCTCAGCCAGCAGCAGGAGGGTCTCAGCCAGGCGAGGAGGGTCTCAGCCAGCAGCGAGGAGAGGGTCTCAGCAGAGGAGGAGGGAGGGTCTCAGCCAGCAGCGAGGAGGGAGGGTCTCAGCCAGCAGCGAGGAGGGAGGGTCTCAGCAAGGAGGGAGGGAGGGTCTCAGCCAGGAGCGAGGAGGGAGGGTCTCAGCCAGCAGCGAGGAGGGAGGGTCTCAGCCAGCAGCGGAGGGAGGGTCTCAGCCAGCAGCGAGGAGGAGGTCTCAGCAAGGAGGAGGGAGGGTCTCAGCCAGGAGCGAGGAGGAGGGTCTCAGCAAGAGAGGATGGGAGGAGAGGTCTCAGCCAGCAACGAGTAGGGAGGGTCTGCTACCCAGAATATTATTCATGGTTCCTTAGAAATATTTGGGAATAATATATGTGCGTTAGCGAATCCTTCCTGATGCAGGTGGACCAATGATTGGTTCATGATATAGGTGGACCAATGATTGGTTCATGATATAGGTGGACCAATGATTGGTTCATATACGTAGGTGGACCAATGATTGGTTCATGATATAGGTGGACCAATGATTGGTTCATGATGTAGGTGGACCAATGATTGGTTCATGATGTAGGTGGACCAATGATTGGTTCATGATGTAGGTGGACCAATGATTGGTTCATGATGTAGGTGGACCAATGATTGGTTAGTTGCCAATGATTATGATAGGTGGACCAATGATTGGTTCATGATGTAGGTGGACCAATGATGGTTCATGATGTAGGTGGACCAATGATTGGTTCATGATGTAGGTGGATCAATGATTGGTTCATGATGTAGGTGGACCAATGATTGGTTCATGATGTAGGTGGACCTGTACGGTTCGTACTTCTAACGGTTGGTACCATAGCTGTCCACGTGATCAACATCCTCTGCCCATGTGATCTTTCGTTAGCCAATCATAGGCCTCCCTTTTTGAACGCAACAGTGCCGGGACGACCAGCAGTGAGTTCCACCCTGATAGGCAGTGTAGACGGATGTAGGCCTAAGACTCTCGGCTCCCATATATCTAACGCCTCAATTAAACGCTACCATACCAAGCTCATCTTTAATATATTACCAAATCTACGCAAGAACCCCCACAACAGACCAATGATTGGTTCATGATGCAGGTGGACCAATGATTGGTTCATGTAGGTACCTTCATGGTGCAGGTGGACCAATGATTGGTACCTTCATTATGTAAGTGGACTAATGATTGGCACATGATGCAGGTGGACCAATTAGTACATGATGAAGGTGGACCAATTAGTTCATGATGCAGTGCACCAATGATTGGTACCTTCATGATGTAGATGGAACAATTGTTGGTCTACCTGTCTCTATAAACCTTAAACCACTGTTAAAGTCTGGCTTTATAAACCTTAAACCACTGTTAAAGTCTGGCTTTATAAACCTTAAACCACTGTTAAAGTCTGGCTTTATAAACCTTAAACCACTGTTAAAGTCTGGCTTTATAAACCTTAAACCAATGTTAAAGTCTGGCTTTATAAACCTTAAACCACTGTTAAAGTCTGGCTTTATAAACCTTAAACCAATGTTAAAGTCTGGCTTTATAAACCTTAAACCACTGTTAAAGTCTGGCTTTATAAACCTTAAACCAATGTTAAAGTCTGGCTTTATAAACCAAGAATGTGACAGAACATTGTTAAATATCCTTGACTTTCTACTGACAAATAACAATGATCTATTGTCCAAGATAACTGTCCACAACAACTACACCACCTATGTTGCCCTGCCTCACTATGTTGTGGTGTGACCTCATACATGTTGCCCTGCCTCACTATGTTGTGGTGTGACCTCATACATGTTGCCCTGCCTCACTATGTTGTGGTGTGTCATCATACATGTTGCCCTGCCTCACTATGTTGTGGTGTGTCATCATACATGTTGCCCTGCCTCACTATGTTGTGGTGTGTCATCATACATGTTGCCCTGCCTCACTATGTTGTGGTGTGTCATCATACATGTTGCCCTGCCTCACTATGTTGTGGTGTGTCATCATACATGTTGCCCTGCCTCACGATGTTGTGGTGAGTGCGTCACTACATGCTGCCCTGCATCACTGTTGTGATGAGTGCGTCACAACATGCTGCCCTGCCTCACTATGTTGTGGTGTGTCATCATACATGTTGCCCTGCCTCACTATGTTGTGGTGTGTCATCATACATGTTGCCCTGCCTCACTATGTTGTGGTGTGTCATCACACATGTTGCCCTGTCTCACTATGTTGTGGTGAGTGCGTCACCACATATGTTGCACTGCCTCACTATGTTGTGGTGGTGAGGTTACGTCACCACATATGTTGCATCTCAGTGTTAAATACCCAGGATTGAGTAAGGCAACATTATCAAGGTCGTCCACCTGCACTATGGTGCACTCCGCCCGTGTGTGTGGGCGTGGGCGTGGCTGCAACCGTCGCCCACACTGCCTACACCTGGCCCTGGACCCCCACACCTGGCCCTGGACCTCCACACCTGGCCCTGGACCCCCACACCTGGCCCTGGACCCCCACACATGGCCTTGGACCCCACATCTGGCCCTGGACCCCCACACCTGGCCCTGGACCACCACAATGGTCCTGGACCCCCACAAATGGCCCTGGTTCTGGGTATGTCCCTCCATAAACACTGTACTACCAGGATCACCAACACTATACTACCAGGATCACCAACACTGTGCTACCAGGATCACCAACACTGTGCTACCAGGATCACCAACACTGTGCTACCAGGATCACCAACACTATACTACCAGGATCACCAACACTGTGCTACCAGGATCACCAACACTATACTACCAGGATCACCAACACTGTGCTACCAGGATCACCAACACTATACTACCAGGATCACCAACACTGTGCTACCAGGATCACCAACACTGTGCTACCAGGATCACCAACACTGTGCTACCAGGATCACCAACACTGTGATACCAGGTTCACCAACACTGTGCTACCAGGATCACCAACACTCTGCTACCATGATCACCAACACTGTACTACCAGGATCACCAACACTGTGCTACCAGGATCACCAACACTGTGCTACCAGGATCACCAACACTGTGCTACCAGGATCACCAACACTGTGATACCAGGTTCACCAACACTGTACTACCAGGTTCACCAACACTGTGCTACCAGGATCACCAACACTGTGCTACCAGGATCACCAACACTGTGCTACCAGGATCACCAACACTGTGCTACCAGGTTCACCAACACTGTACTACCAGGTTCACCAACACTGTACTACCAGGTTCACCAACACTGTGCTACCAGGATCACCAACACTGTGCTACCAGGTTCACCAACACTGTGCTACCAGGTTCACCAACACTGTGCTACCAGGTTCACCAACACTGTACTACCAGGTTCACCAACACTGTGCTACCAGGATCACCAACACTGTGCTACCAGGATCACCAACACTGTGCTACCAGGTTCACCAACACTGTGCTACCAGGTTCACCAACACTGTGCTACCAGGAACACCAACACTGTGATACCAGGTTCACCAACACTGTACTACCAGGTTTACCAACACTGTACTACCAGGATCACCAACACTGTGCTACCAGGTTCACCAACACTGTACTACCAGGATCACCAACACTGTACTACTAGGATCACCAACACTGTGCTACCTGGATCACCAACACTGTGCTACCAGGATCACCAACACTGTGCTACCAGGTTCACCAACACTGTACTACCAGGATCACCAACACTGTACTACACATACACACAGATGAGTCACAGGGATGTTAGGAAGTATTTCTTCAGCCATAGAGTTGTCAATAAGTGGAACAGTCTCGAGAGTGTAGTGGAGGCAGGATCAATACATAGCTTTATGAAGAGGTAAGATAAAGCTCATGGAGCAGTGAGAGAGTGGATCTAGTAGCGGCCATTGAAGATCCGGGGCCAGGGGCTGTGAATTGACCCTTGCAACCACATATAGGCGAGTACACACACTAAAGTTTGCATCAAATTCTTCAATGTTAAGAATATCTGGATGAACCCTGAGTTCAAAATGTTACACCATGTTCAATACCATGTTCAATACCATGTTCAACACCATGTTCAACATCATGTTCAACACCATGTTCAACACCATGTTCAACACCATGCTCAACACCATGCTCAACACCATGCTCAACACCATGCTCAACACCATGTTCAACACCATGTTCAACACCATGTTCAACACCATGTTCAACAACATGTTCAACAACATGTTCAACAACATGTTCAACACTATGTTCAACACTATGTTCAACAACATGCTCAACACCATGTTCAACACCATGTTCAACAAAATGCTCAACACTATGTTCAACAACATGCTCAACACCATGTTCAACACCATGGTCAACACCAAGTTCAACACCATGTTCAACACCATAGTCTACACCATAGTCTACACCATGTTCAACACAATATTCAACACCATGGTCTACACCATGTTCAACATCATGTTCAACACCATGTTCAACACCATGTTCAACACCATGTTTGAATCTTATTTCCACTGAAGGAAGAAGAGCTAGTGATGGCGGCGGGAAATCCTTCTATAACACTTCGCTTCTGTAATCACAATGGTGGCCCATGATAACCTTCCTAGAGTGTACGTGTACCTAGTGGTCCACTGGCTAAAAGTGTTCGCTTCGTGATCCAGTGGCTAGGAACGTAGCCTTCGTGGTTCAGTGGCTAAAAGTGTTGGCTTCATGATCCAATGGCTTCATGGTCCAATGGCTTCATGGTCCAGTGGCTAAAAGTGTAGGCTTCGTGGTTCAGTGGCTAGGAGTGTTGGCTTCATGGTCCAGTGGCTAAGAATGTAGCCTTCATGGACCAGTGGCTAAAAGTGTTGGTTTCATGGTCCAGTGGCTAAGAGTGTTGGCTTCATGGTCCAGTGGCTAAAAGTATTCTCTTCATGGTCCAGTGGCTAAGAGTGTTGGCTTTATGGTCCAGTGGTTAAGAGTGTTGGAGTTAATAGTAGCATGGGTGCCATACTCTACTGTCAACCTCAAGCACTCCTTGGCTCCAGAAAAAACCAGTGCCACAAGCTTCCTCAGGGCTAGGATCCAAGCTCTTTGACACGGTCTCAATCCAGCTGGAAATGCCAGCTGCAGCCTAGGTTCTGGCAGAGCCTCTGAGCATCTCAGAAGAGTTCCACTATTTCAGACACTGTACGTCTCTGAAGATACCAAGAAAAACTAGGTTGTGTTTCGAGGGTAATGGAAACAACAGCCAGCTGGCCTGCCCTCTCCAACCATAAACAGCCAGCTGGCCTGCCCATCTCAAACTTGAAACAGCCAGCTGGCCTGCCCCTCTCCAACCTTAAACAGCCAGCTGGCCTGCCAATTTTCAACCTTAAACAGCCAGGTAGTTTGACCTTCACCAACCCACAACAGCCAGCTGGGCTGCCTAGTCAACTGCCAGCTGGTGTGAGCAGTGTGTCCCGCGTCAGCAGTATATATACAGCCAGTTTTCATTGGTCATCCCCAGGTACTCACTACCTGCCGCCATATAAACCAGAGTTGCATCACAACAATGTGGGTGATGACTTCACCAGGTGTTTAAAGCAGTGACATCACTACTCACTACAGTTAACAATGTACACAAATATTTCTCTTACTTGTCTACATTACGAGTGTGATGACGTAGATGACGTAGATGGTGATGACATAGATGGTGAGTGATGCAGTACATGGTGACACTAGTTTCTACATGTAGTATACAAGAGGTAGTGCTCGTAGACTTAGCTAGATGTATTTTGGTCGCTGTACGATCCCAGAAAGGTATCCCCACGTCTCATAAGCCCAGACCTCTCTACATCAATGAACGCTCAAGGAATAATACAAATAGTACATTGGTCACAAATAGTATAGGGGTCACAAACAGTATAGGGGTCACAAACAGTACAGGGGTCAAGAGTACAGGGGTCATAAACTGTACAGGGGTCATAAACAGTACATGAATCACAAACAGTACATGGGGTTCAAACAGTACAGGGATCACAAATAATAATCACAAACAGTACATTGGTCACAAACAGTATAGGGGTCACAAACAGTACATGGGTCACAACAGTACAGGGGTCACAACAGTACAGGGGTCACAACAGTACAGGGGTCACAAACAGTACAGGGGTCACAAACAGTACAGGGATCACAAACAGTACAGGGGTCACAAACAGTACAGGGGTCACAAACATTACAGGGGTCACACAGTACAGGGATCACAAACAGTACAGGGGTCACACAGTATAGGGGTCACAAACAGTAAATGGGTCATAAAATTCTATTACAACAGTGTACATATCAACGTTCATATGTATGCGTATACATATGTTGTGAATGTGGTTGTATATTTACCGATGTGTACGGTACTCAACCGGGTTGCCTTTTGCAGTGGTCGAGACTCAGCTCCTGGCCCGTCTCATACACCACTCTGATCGGAAACAGTGAATTTTGGCACGTCCCCGGGTCTTGCATACTCTTCAAGCTGTGTACAGAGTTTGCCTGCACCGCTGCCTCATTGAAGTCAAACTTCTGAGATTAAAATACTTCTTTACATATCAATTACTCATTCGTGTTTTCATCTTTCACCTGTCTGTCTCTCTCTTTGATCCTGGTCCTCTTAATTCAACAGCTGATCTATCAGTCCTTTCAATTTCCCTCTAAGATTTTGCACACAGTTATGTCTCCTCCTTGACCTTCTCTACACTAAGATCGTCATGTTCAGTTTCTTATCGTTCCAGACCTTGGAGCTAAGCACTTCTCCAGGCTGAGGGACTCACCACCTCGGATACTTTTTCTCCAAGGTTGATGGACCGATTACATCATCTTCATTTCACTACTACACCTCCTGCCTCTGTATTTGACTGAAGAAGTCTACTGTGTAGGCGAAACATTTCAACAATAAAGATACCAACTTTTGCACAGTGTCTTAATCTTCAACTTGTCGGTATTTTATACCATTATCAACATTCCTCAGCCTCTCTTCATAGTTCATTCCTCTCTCAGTTCTTGTACTACTTTGATTACAAACCTTTGGACCTTTTCGAGTTTCTTCACTTGCTTGACCAGGTGTGGGCTCCATGCTGGGGCTGCGTACTCAATGACAGACCTAACATGTCCTATATACAAAATATAAAGTCACATTACTGTGGTTGTAACAGTTAACTTAAACCCCGAACTTAAGAGAAGTTCAACGTCAACTTGAACTTCTTAGCTTTGACCTTTCTTGTGCAACTTCACCAGGTCCTTCTTGAACTTTATCTGGTCCTTGTTGAACTTCACCAGGTCCTTGTTGAACTTCACCAGGTCCTTGTTGAACTTCACCTGGTCCTTGTTGAACTTCACCAGGTCTTTGTTGAACTTCACCAGGTCTTTGTTGAACTTCACCAGGTCCTTGTTGAACTTCACCTGGTCCTTGTTGAACTTCACCTGGTCCTTGTTGAACTTCACCTGGTCTTTGTTGAACTTCACCAGGTCTTTGTTGAACTTCACCAGGTCCTTGTTGAACTTCACCTGGTCCTTGTTGAACTTCACCTGGTCCTTGTTGAACTTCACCTGGTCCTTGTTAAACTTCACCTGGTCCTTGTTGAACTTCACCTGGTCCTTGTTAAACTTCACCTGGTCCTTGCTGAACTTCACCTGGTCCTTGTTAAACTTCACCTGGTCCTTGCTGAACTTCACCTGGTCCTTTAACATATACCTGAGAGTCCCGTCATAGTTTGATGTTTTCCGCACGGTATTTGCATCTCCTTATATTTATTCCAGTTTTCCATGTGTACACTTCAATCATATCCTGCCTGCTTGTACGTGTTTCCAGAGAGCCGGTGCAGTGCCCGTCTACGTAGAAGTTTCTGATACATGGTATAAATTTTGTCATCCTTCTCTGCATGTTATCCAGCGCAGTTATGTCTGTTCTCTAATATGGACGAGAAGTGCGCAGCTATAATCTAAATCATTCCTTAAAGGTATACATAAACACCCCCACCTCAGGACTTCTGTTATTTATACTTCTCGATATGAAGCCAAAAATACTCATGCACAGTTTTCTTGGCTTTATATTTCTCTAACTAAAATTTGATTTAACTTGTAAGTGCCATAGTTATTCTTGTCTTAGGATCAGAACCGTATATTAGTCCTCATTAAAATGCATCTGCCAGTTCTCCCACAACATCAACGTATCCAGATCATTTTGTGGCTGTCTAGTGTTCACATCAGAAAGTATTTGACGACACATTTTAGTGGCATCGTCAAACTTGCTTAAGCTGCTACCTATTTCTTCGTCTACCTCGTTTATAATAATATACGTAATAATAATATCTTAATTTACTACAAATACATATACAAGGTATACAGTCCTAGCTGACATCAATGACATGCTACTATATAGAAAGCCCCTTGTTATGCTGAGCATTTGGGCCAAATTAGGTCAGTTTTGTCCCAGGATGCGACCCACACCAGTCCACTAACACCCAGGGTGACCATGGACAACGGTGTAAGGAAACACGTCCAATCCAAACCACAGGTGGGGTTCGAACCCGCGGTCAGAGAGTCTCAAAACTCGTGTCATTACGATTTCGTGAGTCAACACGTCCAATGTTTCCACCCCTTCGCCGGGAATCGAACCTGGACCCTCACCGTGTGAAGCGAGAGCTTTTGCCACCAGGCCACGGGTCAGCGTATTACAAGTATCCTGTAATAAGGTTGGTAGAATTACCGTGAGGTGCAAAGTATAATATAATCATTGTAGGTACTATATATACCCTCTGTGTCCATGTATTGTTTGTAACGGCTTGACAAAGCACCTGGAGAGCGAAACGTTGCCACAATAAAATGTCATATTAGTTGCGCATGTGTCCTTTTACCCAACATACAAGTACCCTAGTTCTGACCCTCGTCCGTGATCTGCTAAAGAGATTAGCCATTGAAAACAGTTCGCCAGACTCTAATATTTGTTTATTCTCAATCTACCTCTTTGATTACCATGTTAATAGTGACTTTGATCTTCCTCCTGACTCGTATAATTGTTAATTTTTGGGATTTCGTTTCCATCTTCTTATATTAAAACAGAGGAAGTTAAAAATGGTGATCATTTCTGTGTCACTAACAGTAACTAGTTGACCTGAGTTACAGTTAAGTGGACTTATCTTTACCCCCTAATCTTCTTATATACCTGAAAGAAATAATTTGGATTGGTCTTTGTTTCCTTGGCAACCCTTAATTTATATTCTCTATTTGCCTTTCCTTATTCCATTTTTCTGACTTCTCTCTTAAATTGAATATATTAGTTCTATTTTGATTCCCCTGTAAATGTCTCTTGTTTTCCGCAAGAGATCTTTTATTATATTAATTCATTTAGTGTCATTAATGTTTGATCCAATTTCTCTATTATAAATATAAGTCTTGGTCAGCTTGTACAAGACTGTGGGTAATGTTATATTAGGAAGCATCACTAACGTCTATCATCTGAGCTCCCTCATCATAGTCACTGATAATACACGAGTGGGAGATGAACTTCCGCATCACAAAGTTTGCACAAACACGATCACAGCATCAACACTATTATATAAGTTAGTGTTGTCAGTAAACACGAACATTCATTCGTGAATCAAAACACCAATACTCTCAAAAAGTATCTCCAGTACATGATGCTGTCGTCTGGCCTCACTTGTCGTGTCTGTGTCACCAATACTGTACATGATGATGCTGTCGTCTGGCCTCACTTGTCGTGTCTGTGTCACCAATACTGTACATGATGATGCTGTCGTCTGGCCTCACTTGTCGGGTCTGTGTCACCAGTACTGTACATGATGATGCTGTCGTCTGGCCTCACTTGTCGTGTCTGTGTCACAATTACTGTACATGATGATGCTGTCGTCTGGTCTCACTTGTCGTGTCTGTGTCACCAGTACTGTACATGATGATGCTGTCGTCTGGCCTCACTTGTCGTGTCTGTGTCACCAGTACTGTACATGATGATGCTGTCGTCTGGCCTCACTTGTCGGTCTGTCACAATACTGTACATGATGATGCTGTCGTCTGGCCTCACTTGTCGTGTCTGTGTCACCAATACTGTACATGATGATGCTGTCGTCTGGCCTCACTTGTCGTGTCTTTTCACATACTGTACATGATGATGCTGTCGTCTGGCCTCACTTGTCGTGTCTGTGTCACAAGTACTGTACATGATGATGCTGTCGTCTGGCCTCACTTGTCGGTCTGTGTCACCAGTACTGTACATGATGATGCTGCCCGTCTGGCCTCACTTGTCGGTCTGTGTCACAATTACTGTACATGATGATGCTGTCGTCTGGCTCACTTGTCGTGTCTGTGTCACCAGTACTGTACATGATGATGCTGTCGTCTGGCCTTACTTTCTGGGCTTCCCTTATTTAAGTTCGTGTGCATGTTGGCCTCACTATGTTCTTGACATTTTTCACCAATTTCATGATGATGCTGTCGTCTTGTCTCACTTGTCGTGTCTGTGTCACCAGTACTGTACATGATGATGCTGTCGTCTGGCCTCCTTGTCGTGTCTGTGTCACCAGTACTGTACATGATGAAGCTGTCGTCTGGCCTCACTTGTCGTGTCTGTGTCACCAATACTTTACATGATGATGCTGTCGTCTTGTCTCACTTGTCGTGTCTGTGTCACCAGTACTGTACATGATGATGCTGTCGTCTGGCCTCACTTGTCGGGTCTGTGTCACCAATACTGTACATGATGATGCTGTCGTCTGGCCTCACTTGTCGGGTCTGTGTCACCAGTACTGTACATGATGATGCTGTCGTCTGGCCTCACTTGTCGTGTCTGTGTCACCAGTACTGTACATGATGACGCTGTCGTCTGGCCTCACTTGTCGGGTCTGTGTCACCAGTACTGTACATGATGATGCTGTCGTCTGGCCTCACTTGTCGGGTCTGTGTCACTAGTACTGTACATGATGAAGCTGTCGTCTGGCCTCACTTGTCGTGTCTGTGTCACCAGTACTGTACATGATGATGCTATCGTCTGGCCTCACTTATCGTGTCTGTGTCACCAGTACTGTACATGATGAAGCTGTCGTCTGGCCTCACTTGTCGTGTCTGTGTCACCAGTACTGTACATGATGAAGCTGTCGTCTGGCCTTACCTTCTTGCGACGAATTCTCTTATTTAGAAGTTCGTGTGCATGTTTGGCCTCACTGTATGTTCTTGACATTTCCAAAAACTCACAAGGGAGGCTCAAGAGTTCCCAGGCCCTCCTTGGGGTGCTGGCTTGATAAAACAAAGGAACAGTTAGGGTACTGTCCCAGGGAGCAAAGGTGTGTGTGTGTAGTGTTGCATTTTAATCAGATTAATGGCATACTGTTGTCTAGTTCTCACATGTGTAAGTCTTTGTCAGGTGTTAAATTATAGAGTTTACAATGTTAAAAACACATTCCCCCTGTCTCCTTGAGTTACACGCTGAAATTTTATTATATACAGTTCTAGGAATTACGGAGCACCAATGAAGAGAAGTTACGTGTGAGGGGTTAGAATGAAGACTAGCAGCACAGACCGTCCTCTTAATAACACACACCATTAAACTGTTGTGAAGACAGTCAAAGGGGAAAACTGATGAAGGCTCCTACCTGAGTATGGTCTACCACGCTCAGAGGCTCAGTACTGTGCGCTCAGAGGCTCAGTACTGTGCGCTCAGAGGCTCAGTACTGTGCGCAACCAACAATTTTTTATCACTTTTGTCTTACAATTTATCTGTTATATTATAAGTAGTTATTTTTATGGACAGAATAAGCAAACCTAACTTAACCGAGACTGTTGCCGTTTGTGAGAAAAGCCACATAGATTTTTTTATGGCAGTTCAGAGGACAGGATAAGGTAGGAGAGCAGGTGGCTCACCACACACAAGCTCCACTCTCTCAGAGGACAGGATAAGGTAGGAGAGCAGGCGGCTCACCACACACCAAGCTCCACTCTCTCAGAGGACAGGATAAGGTAGGAGAGCAGGTGGCTCACCACACACCAAGCTCCACTCTCTCAGAGGACAGGATAAGGTAGGAGAGCAGGTGGCTCACCACACACCAAGCTCCACTCTCTCAGAGGACAGGATAAGGTAGGAGAGCAGGCGGCTCACCACACACCAAGCTCCACTCTCTCAGAGGACAGGATAAGGTAGGAGAGCAGGTGGCTCACCACACACCAAGCTCCACTCTCTCAGAGGACAGGATAAGGTAGGAGAGCAGGTGGCTCACCACACACCAAGCTCCACTCTCTCAGAGGACAGGATAAGGTAGGAGAGCAGGCGGCTCACCACACACCAAGCTCCACTCTCTCAGAGGACAGGATAAGGTAGGAGAGCAGGCGGCTCACCACACACCAAGCTCCACTCTCTCAGAGGACAAGATAAGGTAGGAGAGCAGGTGGCTCACCACACACCAAGCTCCACTCTCTCAGAGGACAGGATAAGGTAGGAGAGCAGGCGGCTCACCACACACCAAGCTCCACTCTCTCAGAGGACAGGATAAGGTAGGAGAGCAGGTGGCTCACCACACACAAAGCTCCACTCTCTCAGAGGACAGGATAAGGTAGGAGAGCAGGCGGCTCACCACACACCAAGCTCCACTCTCTCAGAGGACAAGATAAGGTAGGAGAGCAGGTGGCTCACCACACACCAAGCCCCACTCTCTCAGAGGGCAGGATAAGGTAGGAGAGCAGGTGGCTCACCACACACCAAGCTCCACTCTCTCAGAGGACAGGATAAGGTAGGAGAGCAGGCGGCTCACCACACACCAAGCTCCACTCTCTCAGAGGACAAGATAAGGTAGGAGAGCAGGCGGCTCACCACACACAAGCTCCACTCTCTCAGAGGACAAGATAAGGTAGGAGAGCAGGTGGCTCACCACACACAAGCTCCACTCTCTCAGAGGGCAGGATAAGGTAGGAGAGCAGGTGGCTCACCACACACCAAGCTCCACTCTCTCAGAGGACAGGATAAGGTAGGAGAGCAGGCGGCTCACCACACACCAAGCTCCACTCTCTCAGAGGACAGGATAAGGTAGGAGAGCAGGTGGCTCACCACACACAAGCTCCACTCTCTCAGAGGACAAGATAAGGTAGGAGAGCAGGCGGCTCACCACACACCAAGCTCCACTCTCTCAGAGGACAGGATAAGGTAGGAGAGCAGGTGGCTCACCACACACCAAGCTCCACTCTCTCAGAGGACAGATAAGGTAGGAGAGCAGGTGGCTCACCACACACCAAGCCCACTCTCAGAGGGAGGATAGGTAGGAGAGCAGGTGGCTCACCACACACCAAGCTCCACTCTCTCAGAGGCAGGATAAGGTAGGAGAGCAGGCGGCTCACCACACACCAAGCCCACTCTCTCAGAGGACAAGATAAGGTAGGAGAGCAGGCGGCTCACCACACACCAAGCTCCACTCTCTCAGAGGACAAGATAAGGTAGGAGAGCAGGTGGCCACCACACCAAGCTCACTCCCCAGAGGACAAGATAAGGTAGGAGAGCAGCGGCTCACCACACACCAAGCTCCACTCTCTCAGAGGACAAGATAAGGTAGGAGAGCAGGTGGCTCACCACACACCAAGCTCCACTCTCTCAGAGGACAGGATAAGGTAGAGAGCAGGTGGCTCACCACACACCAAGCTCCACTCTCTCAGAGGACAGGATAAGGTAGGAGCAGGTGGCTCACCACACACCAAGCCCACTCTCTCAGAGGACAGGATAAGGTAGGAGAGCAGGTGGCTCACCCACACCAAGCTCCACTCTCTCAGAGGACAGGATAAGGTAGGAGAGCAGGTGGCTCACCACACACAAGCTCCACTCCTCAGAGGACAGGATAAGGTAGGAGAGCAGGTGGCTCACCACACACAAGCCCACTCTCCAGAGGACAGGATAAGGTAGAGAGCAGGTGGCTCACCACACCAAGCTCCACTCTCTCAGAGGACAGATAAGGTAGGAGAGCAGGTGGCTCACCACACACAAGCCCCTCTCTCAGAGGACAGGATAAGGAGGAGCAAAAAAAAAAAAAAAAATTTTTTTTTTCAGAGGACAGGATTTCCCCCCACACCAAGCTCCACTCTCTCAGAGGGCAGGATAAGGTAGGAGAGCAGGTGGCTCACCACACACCAAGCTCCACTCTCTCAGAGGACAGGATAAGGTAGGAGAGCAGGTGGCTCACCACACACCAAGCTCCACTCTCTCAGAGGACAGGATAAGGTAGGAGAGCAGGTGGCTCACCACACACCAAGCTCCACTCTCTCAGAGGACAGGATAAGGTAGGAGAGCAGGCGGCTCACCACACACCAAGCTCCACTCTCTCAGAGGGCAGGATAAGGTAGGAGAGCAGGCGGCTCACCACACACCAAGCTCCACTTCAGAGGACAGGATAAGGTAGGAGAGCAGGCGGCTCACCACACACCAAGCTCCACTCTCTCAGAGGGCAGGATAAGGTAGGAGAGCAGGCGGCTCACCCCACACCAAGCTCCACTCTCTCAGAGGACGGGATAAGGTAGGAGAGCAGGTGGCTCACCACACACCAAGCTCCACTCTCTCAGAGGACGGGATAAGGTAGGAGAACAGGTGGCTCACCACTTACCAAGCTCTACTCTCTCAGAGGGCACGATAAGGTAGGAGAACAGGTGGCTCACCACACACCAAGCTCCACTCTCTCAGAGGACAGGATAAGGTAGGAGAGCAGGTGGCTCACCACACCAAGCTCCACTCTCAGAGGGCAGGATAAGGTAGAGAGCAGGTGGCTCACCACACACCAAGCTCCACTCTCTCAGAGGACAGGATAAGGTAGGAGAGCAGGTGGCTCAACACACACCAAGCTCTACTCTCTCAGAGGACAGGATAAGGTAGGAGAACAGGTGGCTCACCACACACCAAGCTCCACTCTCTCAGAGGACAGGATAAGGTAGGAGAGCAGGTGGCTCACCACACACCAAGCTCCACTCTCTCAGAGGACAGGATAAGGTAGGAGAGCAGGTGGCTCACCACACACCAAGCTCCACTCTCTCAGAGGGCAGGATAAGGTAGGAGAGCAGGCGGCTCATCAGACACCAAGCTCCACTCTCTCAGGCAAGTCACTTTGATAAAATATTAACATTTAATATCTGACACATCTGCGATCATATTCATGAATGTGCTTAAACAATTTACAAATCATCGGAAATAACTGTCACATCTGTAAGGTTAAAGAATGAATTAATGCAGCTAGTTAATGAAATATGTAATGTTAATCCTAAGAGAAATGCTCTTCCTGTTTGTCGTGAAGACAGTCATATATGATCCTCGGAACGTGTGTCACACACGACACATTCTCAACACAATGTTCACAACCAAAATCAACAGTACAGATAATAACTCCTTAGTTAACGACCGTATAATCAAGCTAAATTATATATATATATATATATATATATATATATATATATATATATATATATATATATATATGCAAAAGATCACAGTAAACAGGTGATATCAAAATATGCAAGAAAACCACTATGAAAAATAGAAGAATTCCAAGCGCTTTCGTGACTACTCATTATCAAGGAACTATAACAGAAAACAAGACAAGAAGGGCTTATATAAAGGGCGAGACTACACCTCACAGTCACATCACACTAACAAAGACTACACCTCACAGTAGCGTAACATCGCACGACTCTGTGAAGAGGAAAATAAGAAAGGACCTGAAACTCTTCCCAAGAATTAAGATTAGTCCAATTTATCATTAAATTCTTCCCAAATTTTATTAATTATAAATGAATCCAATTTATATAAACCAAAAGAAATATTCATATTATTTTCAAAACTGCTTTTAATGAAACATGATTCTATTATATTTCTCTCAACCATGGACTTGCTTGATACAACCTTCTCAGCATTTTGAAAATCAATTGGATGGTTAAAATCTCTCACATGAATAAATAGAGCATTAGAATCTTGTCCAGTTCTAATGCTATATTTATGTTGTTTTAATCTTAGTTCAAGACTTTTACCAGTTTGACCATAATAAACTTTATCGCATATTTTACAGGGAATCTTATAGACACATCCGTCAGCATTTTGGGGGGAATTTTTTATCAAAAGTCTTTTTACTGTATCAAGATTTTTAAATACAACTTTGATATTAAAATTCTTAAGAAAGGAAGGCATATCAACCAAGTTTTCATGGTAAGGGAGAACCAACATATTTTTGGTTGAATAAGGTTGGTTGTCCCTTTTTGGATTGTAAAAAGTATTCCTAGCTATTTTCTTGCATATTTTGATATCACCTGTTTACTGTGATCTTTTTGCATCAATGGATACCACACGACTCTTCACAATGTTCTCGGTAAGCTTTCCTAATCATATTTCTTTTGTTTCCCATTTTTCTTCTGCACTGATCAAGTCACATAAGCTTAAAATTCGACTTAATTTTTTAAAAGACTGTTTGAATGAACAAGTTTTGCCTAAATCTCTTTTACCAAATAGACTCCTTGACATGAGAGATCGTCCTTTTGATGATTTTATGAGAATATTCTTCGAAACATATTGAAATTACTAAAATACAGGAGAAAGAAGCATTCAAAATATTGAGAAACAAAAATACTCCTTTTATCAAGCTATTCCATCAGAATGGCAACATAGTATGTTGGATCATTGCTATAATAAACTCAGAAGAATTTGTAATAATCTCAAAAACAAACTACAAAGAAAATTAGATAATTTAATTGAAAATAGTGATTGGACAAAGCACGCTAATAACAATTTTGTAATTAACTTATCCAGATGAAATATTAGATAAAAATACAACTGCTGCTCTTGGTTTCGGTTTAAGTTTTGCAACTTCAAAAAACTTAATAATGTTGAAATTGCTAAAGCCTTTTGTAATTTAGAAAAATCCTCTGATTTATCCACTGATGAAATTAATATTAGTAAGGGGATGGTATATAGCTCAATGTTAAAACAAAATATTCCCAATTGCCCTCAAAGATTTTTAAGTCTTATGATTCACTTTTGAATAATAAAAATTTGCGTCTTACTAAAGCAGATAAAATTAATGCAATTGTAATTATGAAAGAAACCGATTACAAGATAAAATGAATAACCTCCTAGATGATTTTGAAACCTATTCTAAACTTAGAAAAATCCCTTAGAAACTGTCAACAGCAATTTCAATAAAACAATAAAACATCTATTGAAGGGCAAAGATGAATTAATTAAAAATTTACTTCCACTAATCCATCTTTACCTTATATGTATGGATTAATAAAAACACACAAACCTGGTAATCCTGTTAGACCAATTATTAGCTCTATAGGTTCAGTTTCTTATAAACTTTATAAATGGCTTGTTGATATTTTGAGCCCAATTGTTGGAAAAATTTCTAATTTTAATGTTAAAAACAACTAGATTTAGTTGATAAATTAAGCACCTTGACTGATTTAAATGATTTCAATATGGTTAGTTTTGATGTTACCTCCTTGTTTACAAAAGTTCCAGTTGATGATTTACTAAGGTTCTTATCTGAAGAACTGGTTAATTATGATTTACCATTGCCAGTTCCTACTATCATTAAACTTATTAAACTTTGTATTGTTGATGCAAAATTTGTATTTAATGATGAGTTTTACACTCAGAAGTTTGGTATGGCAATGGGAAATCCTCTTTCACCTGTTCTTAGTAACTTATATGGAATTTTCGAAACAAGATTGCTTAACACTATCCTTCCAATAAGCTAAGTGGTATAGATATGTTTGATGATATTTTGTGCCTTATGCCTAAGGAAGTAGATATAAACCATTTCCTTGTTAAATTAAATAGCTTAGCTCATTCTATAAATTTTACTGTTGAATTCGAAGTAAATAACTCATTGCCCTTCCTAGATGTTTTTATTGTTAAGGGTAACATTGATTTTAAATTTAAAATTTACAGAAAACCTACAAATAATTGTTCATATGTACACTATTACTCTTCACATCAAGATAGAGTTAAAGTGTGGTTTTTCTTCAATGTTTTTGAGAGCTTTACGTATTTGTAGTCCAGAGTTCATAGATGAAGAAATCTCTAAAATTTATGAAATAGCTAATGATTTAAAATACCAAGAAATATAATTGATAAATCTTTTAAAATAGCTAGGAATACTTTTTACAATCCAAAAGGGACAACCAACCTTATTCAACCAAAAATATGTTGGTTCTCCTACCATGAAAACTTGGTTGATATGCCTTCCTTTCTTAAAATTTTAATATCAAAGTTGTATTTAAAAATCTTGATACAGTAAAAAGACTTTTGATAACAAATTCCCCCAAAATGCTGACGGATGTGTCTATAAGATTCCTGTAAAATATGCGATAAAGTTTATTATGGTCAAACTGGTAAAAGTCTTGAACTAAGATTAAAACAACATAAATATAGCATTAGAACTGGACAAGATTCTAATGCTCTATTTATTCATGTGAAGATTTTAACCATCCAATTGATTTTCAAAATGCTGAGAAGGTTGTATCAAGCAAGTCCATGGTTGAGAGAAATATAATAGAATCATGTTTCATTAAAAGCAGTTTTGAAAATAATATGAATATTTCTTTTGGTTTATATAAATTGGATTCATTTATAATTAATAAAATTTGGGAAGAATTTAATGATAAATTGGACTAATCTTAATTCTTGGGAAGAGTTTCAGGTCCTTTCTTATTTTCCTCTTCACAGAGTCGTGCGATGTTACGCTACTGTGAGGTGTAGTCTTTGTTAGTGTGATGTGACTGTGAGGTGTAGTCTCGCCCTTTATATAAGCCCTTCTTGTCTTGTTTTCTGTTATAGTTCCTTGATAATGTGAGTAGTCACGAAAGCGCTTGGAATTCTTCTATTTTTTCATAGTGGTTTTCTTGCATATATATATATATATATATATATATGTATGTATATACATACTCCATGGGAGAATAGAGAAGAGTTATTCCGTAAGCCTTGCGTTTTGTAAAAGGTGACTAAAATACTGGAACAAGGGACTAGTAACCCAGTCCCCTTTATAAATTACTAAACGTGAAGAGAAAACTTTCGTTCCTTCTTCTTCGGGTCACCTGCCTCCACGACAATCAAAGACTTCACTAAAGCACGTCAGCACACTAAGAACACAAGACACGACAAGAGTCTACATTATATCTTGCACTCTTTGTGATTACTTGTGTTGGTGAGACAACATGGAACGCACATACCAGACGTGAACACACGCAAGCAGAATGAACAACACGTTCACACTTCATGCACTGGAAGCAAATGTCTTATTTACAATATAACAAATGACTACAAGCAGGTGTGTTGATGTTACCACCATCCACAACACTACAAGCAGGTGTGTTGTTGCTACCACCATCCACAACACTACAAGCAGGTGTGTTGATGATACCACCATCCACAACACTACAAGCAGGTGTGTTGTTGCTACCACAATCCACAACACTACAAGCAGGTGTGTTGATACTACCACCATCCACAACACTACAAGCAGGTGTGTTGATGTTACCACCATCCACAACACTACAAGCAGGTGTGTTGTTGCTACCATCATCCACAACACTACAAGCAGATGTGTTGATGTTACCACCATCCACAACACTACAAGCAGGTGTGTTGTTGATGTTACCACCATCCACAACACTACAAGCAGGTGTGTTGTTGATGTTACCACCATCCACAACACTACAAGCAAGTGTGTTGTTGATGTTACCACCATCCACAACACTACAAGCAGGTGTGTTGTTGATGTTACCACCATCCACAACACTACAAGCAGGTGTGTTGTTGATGTAACCACCATCCACAACACTACAAGCAGGTGTGTTGTTGATGTTAAAACAATCCACAACACTACAAGCAGGTGTGTTGTTGATGTTACCATCATCCACAACACTACAAGCAGGTGTGTTGATGTTACCATCATCCACAACACTACAAGCAGGTGTGTTGATGTTACCATCATCCACAACACTACAAGCAGGTGTGTTGATGTTACCACCATCTACAACACTACAAGCAGGTGTGTTGATGTTACCATCATCCACAACACTACAAGTAGGTGTGTTGAAGTTACCACCATCCACAACACTACAAGCAGGTGTGTTGATGCTACCATCATCCACAACACTACAAGCAGGTGTGTTGTTGATGTTACCACCATCCACAACACTACAAGCAGGTGGGTTGATGCTACCATCATCCACAACACTACAAGCAGGTGCGTTGTTGATGTTACTACCATCTAAAACACTACAAGCAGGTGCGTTGTTGATGTTACCACCATCCACAACACTACAAGCAAGTGTGTTGATGCTACCACCATCCACAACAATACAAGCAGGTGTGTTGATGCTACCATCATCCACAACACTACAAGCCGGTGTGTTGATGCTACCACCATCCACAACACTACAAGCAGGTGTGTTGATGCTATCATCCACAACACAAGCAGGTGCGTTGTTGATGTTACCACCATCCACAACACTACAAGCAGGTGTGCACCATCCACAACACTACAAGCAGGTGTGTTGATGCTACCATCATCCACATCACTACAAGCAGGTGTTTTTTTTATGTTACCACCATCCACAACACTACAAGCAGGTGTGTTGATGCTACCACCATCCACAACACTACAAGCAGGTGTGTTGTTGATGTTACCACCATCCACAACACTACAAGCAGGTGTGATGCTACCACCATCCACAACACTACAAGCAGGTGCGTTGTTGATGTTACCACCATCCACAACACTACAAGCAGGTGTGTTGATGTTACCACCATCCACAACACTACAAGCAGGTGTGTTGATGCTACCACCATCCACAACACTACAAGCAGGTGTGTTGTTGCTACCATCATCCACAACACTACAAGCAGGTGTGTTGATGTTACCATCATCCACAACACTACAAGCAGGTGTGTTATTGATGTTACCACCATCCACAACACTACAAGCAGGTGTGTTGATGCTACCACCATCCACAACACTACAAACAGGTGTGTTGATGTTACCACCATCCACAACACTACAAGCAGGTGTGTTGATGTTACCACCATCTACAACACTACAAGCAGGTGTGTTGATGCTACCACCATCCACAACACTACAAGCAGGTGTGTTGATGCTACCACCATCCACAACACTACAAGCAGGTGTGTTGATGTTACCACCATCCACAACACTACAAACAGGTGTGTTGATGCTACCACCATCCACAATACTACAAGCAGGTGTGTTGATGTTACCACCATCCACAACACTACAAGCAGGTGTGTTGTTGCTACCATCATCCACAACACTACAAGCAGGTGCGTTGTTGATGCTACCACCATCCACCACACTGGTGTGAAGTGTGGGTGCCCACACTTCACCCTGACATGGCCCAACACTTTACGCTGCTAATCCGTTGCTAATCTTGTAACACTGCATAGCTCCTGACGACGTACAGAGTGCGAAAGATCCTGAGCTAAAGATTTCCATCCGCATGTGTCTTGTTGTGCAGTGTTAAGATCGCCTGTTTACGATTGCTTCGCACCTTTGTTTACATGTATTCCATTTATATGATAAAGTTACCAGAGAATAAAACGTCTTAGTAATAAAGTTACTTTACTAGAAGTGTTATTTTTACTTTGCTGGTTCACAGTTATTTACGAATATTATTAATGTCAGTAACCTGGCACATCGGGACTCAGGCAGCCGAAACACTCAATCATTAGAAGTTTGAATCCAAGCAGAAGAGGCATTCTCCCGTTATTGCTTGGAATACAACTTTTCCAAATTCTGATGCGGTAAAATACCAGCAAGTCTGCAGCGACAAATTTGTGAGGTATTTTTAACTTTATAAAGGAAAATCTTGGAGGAAAAAAATTTCCGGCAACCACTGAAGTGACTCCTGGAGGACACCTTAAAATATTACAACTCCAAGACACCTTTAACCTCTCTCTCTCTCTCTCTCTCTCTCTCTCTCTCTCTCTCTTCTCTCTCTCTCCTCTCTCTCTCTCTCTCTCTCTCTCTCTCTCTCACAGGATCCACACATGACTTTAGGAAGAGGTATGATCAAGCTCTTGGAGCAGGGAGAGAGTGGACCTAGTAGCGACCAGTGAAGAGGCGGGGCCAGGAGCTATGAATCGACCCTGCAACCACAAATAGGTGAGTACGCACACACACACAACCACAAATAGGTGAGTACACACACACACAACCACAAATAGGTGAGTACGCACACACACACAACCACAAATAGATGAGTACACACACACACAACCACAAATAGGTGAGTACACACACACACAACCACAAATAGGTGAGTACACACACACGAAGCAACTGCTACTGAGACAGTAACTAAAAGGGAAAACAGGTGACAATAACATGACTACAGACCAGACTCGAGTAACTGCGGCAGTAGTGATGACGTGAGGCTGGCCAGAGATGCCAGCCAGTCAGCCAGGAGGACGCTGAGTGTGTGGGCCAGACATAGTCTGGCCAGCCGGCGTGAGAGACACTACGTCTGGTCAGGCTGTGAGACACTACATCTGGCGAGTTAAAGGAACAAGCAGCCTGGGGAGAAGAACAAGCAACATGGGGAGAACAAGCAGCCTGGGGAGAACAAGCAGCCTGGGGAGGAGAACAAGCAACCTGGGGAGGAGAACAAGCAACCTGGGGAGGAGAACAAGTGTCAACATATTTCAAATACGTTACTGTGATGCTACATACATAGTATAGTCCAAGAAAATACTCAACTGTGTAATAATTCTTATAATATGTCAATTTAATTGTGGATCAAATATTTTTTTATAAATGTTTACGTTTTCTGTGAGTTGTGAGCTTTACCAGTGAGAGACTTGTGTGCACCAAGTCTGCCTTTTCTGATAAATACTTTCTTCTTTGTAAATAAATTTCCTCAGAATCTTGTAGATCACATAAAAATGATCGATCAATCTAATTCTCAATTGTTTACTTATATTTTTATTAATTCTATGATCCACCATTTGTAAATTATCATACTTTGTAATGCATTACAATCAATTACAGTTACATTTACTTATATTTAAGTCCGAAATATTAAGTATACCCTATGTTATTGTGTATATTTTCTAGTATTGTATAGAATCAGCCCAGAGCCTGGCAAGTCTACTGTGTATCTTTGCCAGCATAGTTTCAACTGCTATGACACTGTCCCTGCCATAAGGATGGGGTCGCCAGTCAGACTGTCACATACCCTGAGTCAGTCACGACATCAGACTGCAGGCTGGGCTTCCTACCACCTACAGCCTGGCGATGGGAAAAAAAGCAGCCTGGGGAGTAAAACAAGCTGCCAGGGGAGGAAAAGCAGCTTTGGGAGGAGGAGAAGCAGCTTGGAGAGGAGGAGCAGCCTGGGGGAGGAGAAATAACCTAGGGAAAATGGTAATAAGTTCCAGCTTAGGTATGGAAAGAATGAAGAACTCAAAAGGAACACTATATACAAAACTCAAAAAGATCATCAAATAGAATGAAAGAAAACATGAAAGACTTGAGAGCAATTATGTCACCTGACCTTTCTTTCAAAGAACACTAAGGCAAAATGTCACGACAGCCAGGAAGATGAGGTGGATAATGAGAACTTTCAAAACAGGGGAAATAGTGTCAATAGTGATAACTATTCTTCAAATCATTTGTGCTCTCTTTAGAATATTTTTCAGTGTTGACGGCCCCATTCAAGGAAGGAGAAATATCAGTGATAGAACATATACAGAGATCGTTTACGGCCCACATGGAGCCAATGAAGAATTTAAATTACTGGAATGCCTCAATGTACTCAATAGAGCGAAGAAGACAATATGTAAATGGAAAGTACTCGAGGGTCTGGTCCCAAACCTGCACACTGCCATAACAACATAGTGGAGTGGGAGATATGGGAGGAAGTGTAAAATAAACCCATAAAACCTATGAGCACTGTGTACACAATAAGGGAACACTGTATCAACATCCGTGGCCCCCAAACTTTTCAACATTTTACCAGAAGAAACACAAGTATCTTCACCAGGCTGTGATGGATATGTGGGGTGGTGGGCCACCAGCAGCAACAGCAGACAAGTAACATACAAGCCTGACCCAAGGCCGGGCTCCAGGAGTAGAAACTCTCGAAACTCATCAAAGGTATATAAAAGGCAAGGAGAAGCAGCCTGGGAAAGGTGAGAACCAGCAGTGATATTACCAAGCACTCGGACCTTGTATGTCACTCAGCACTCTGACCTTGTATGTCACTCAGCACTCTGACCTTGTATGTCACTCAGCACTCTGACCTTGTGTGTCACTCAGCACTCTAACCTTGTATGTCACTCAGCACTCTGACCTTGTGTGTCACTCAGCACTCGGACCTTGTGTGTCACTCAGCACTCTGACCTTGTGTGTCACTCAGCACTCTGACCTTGTATGTCACTCAGCACTCTGACCTTGTATGTCACTCAGCACTCTGACCTTGTATGTCACTCAGCACTCTGACCTTGTATGTCACTCAGCACTCTGACCTTGTATGTCACTCAGCACTCTGACCTTGTATGTCACTCAGCACTCTGACCTTGTATGTCACTCAGCACTCTGACCTTGTATGTCACTCAGCACTCTGACCTTGTGTGTCACTCAGCACTCTGACCTTGTGTGTCACTCAGCACTCTGACCTTGTGTGTCACTCAGCACTCTGACCTTGTTGTCACTCCTCAGCACTCTGACCTTGTATGTCACTCAGCACTCTGACCTTGTTGTCACTCAGCACTCTGACCTTGTGTGTCACTCAGCACTCTGACCTTGTGTGTCACTCAGCACTCTGACCTTGTGTGTCACTCAGCACTCTGACCTTGTGTGTCACTCTCAGCACTCTGACCTTGTGTGTCACTCTCAGCACTCTGACCTTGTGTGTCACTCTCAGCACTCTGACCTTGTGTGTCACTCTCAGCACTCTGACCTTGTGTGTCACTCTCAGCACTCTGACCTTGTGTGTCACTCTCAGCACTCTGACCTTGTGTGTCAGCACTCTGACCTTGTGTGTCAGCACTCTGACCTTGTGTGTCAGCACTCTGACCTTGTGTGTCAGCACTCTGACCTTGTATGTCACTCAGCACTCTGACCTTGTATGTCACTCAGCACTCTGACCTTGTATGTCACTCAGCACTCTGACCTTGTATGTCACTCAGCACTCTGACCTTGTATGTCACTCAGCACTCTGACCTTGTATGTCACTCAGCACTCTGACCTTGTATGTCACTCAGCACTCGACCTTGTATGTCACTCAGCACTCTAACCTTGTATGTCACTCAGCACTCACCGCCAAGGATAGAATCAACAAAAAATAAAAGCAACCAACAAACACTCGACACAAATAAATACTACCATAAGTTAAAATAATCAGCACCATTAAAAAATCATTATGTCAAAAGACTCTCCTAAAAGTTGGCCGAGGTCCCTACAGACAACTCTATCAAAACCTTGATGAAGGTGGAAAGGTCTAATCCGAGAGCAAACTTAAAAATGTTGCACAGTCAGCAGCACGTCATCAGCTACACAGAAGACAGGAGCACATGTAAACAGGTAGTTATGGGCGAGGAGTGTGTCTGATTCTCAGCTGACAGATTTGTCTCAAAGTGACGATTTCTGTTAATGGAGGAGGATGAAACACCCACGTCCTGCTGAACCCTCCTTGACTTGTTGCCAGTCTGCAGGGCCCACCAGACACGCTACTTCCCACAGAGATATCTGCATATATGGCCCATGAAGTCACTGGTAAATCAAAAGTCTACTGAAGAGCAGGCTCACTACAGCAGCCTTCGCTTCAGCATCCACCTATTCATTTCCTTGGGCACCAGCATGAACCAGCCATGCCCTGCATGGAGACACAACTACCACTCCTGGATCTTTTAGACAACTGGGTGGACAGAAGCCTACAGGGGCCGGGGCAAACAAAACTCATTGAGAATCTGAGTACACAGTGAACCAAGAACCAACAAAGCCATCTATCAGGACAAGAGCAGTGAAGAACTATCAGGACAAGAGCATTGAGCTCCTCAGTGAACACAGAGGACTCTTTCTTGGTAACAGTGCACAATACGAGTCCTCACCAGCAATCACAGCAAAACCAACATCACCCTCACTCTTAAACATGTCAGTAAAAGCCTTTATTCTTGAAGCATGAGCTGAATCATGCTCCAAGAAATTAGCTCGACACTTAGGGGTCCCCCTTCGGTACCGACAAAGATGTACCTTGGGCGCCATCCAAGGGACACAAGGAGAGGAACCAAACTCTGACCGCAGATTCATCAAGGCCACAATACAGGAAGCCCCGCATTCAGTCGCTAAATAACACAGGAAGCCTTGCGTGATGAACACAGGGCTTCACCCTTACCCTGAGCAAGACCACAGCTGAAGCTGAGCTGCCAGGAGTATGGTGGACTCAGAACAGGTAGCACAGGATGAGAAAGGGGAAGGAGAATGTCCCACTGGTGTGGATCCCAGGTAGCACAGGATGAGAAAGGGGAAGGAGAATGTCCCACTGGTGTGGATCCCAGGTAGCACAGGATGAGAAAGGGGAAGGAGAATGTCCACTGTGGATCCCAGGTGCAGGATGAAGGAAGAATGTCCCACTACCGTGCCATTGGGCCCACAACAGTGTGGGTACTGAGGCTGGAAGTAACAGCCATATAAGATTGGTTAGGAAGCAGCAGGTCTCAGCAAATAGGACTTTCTCATCGTAAACACCCCTCAAGGCAAGTGCCTTGATGCTAATAAGTGGCTTTTGATCCAACAAGTTGGACCTGCCCTCATCATTCTTGAATCGAACCTGAATGCCTCTCATTTCCCCAGGCGCTATACAATCCTTACGAATTTAGCGCTCCCCCATAAATGTAGTAACAATAATAACGAAAGTGTAGCAGCAGCAGCAGTAGTGCACTCTTCCTCAAGTGCACCCCACAGTGTGTGTTAGTTAGTTACCATTTTGTCCTAGGAACATGTCGATTAGACACTAGGCCTATTGTATGTGTGTGTAAGGAAACACTTCGAAATGTTTCCGCCCGACCGGGAATTGAACCCGGGCCATCCGTGCGTGAAGCAAGAGCTTTAGTCACCAGGCCACCGGGACTCTAGCCACCAGACTCTAGCCTGGTATGTGTGTGTGTATGTGTGTGTGTGTGTCAGTTGTGACACCACAAGATTCCGGCACAGAAGCAGTATTGCTTACAAGTCCACAAACAACACACTGTTATGGGCACCTAAGTTCCCTCGTCTTCTAATAACATGTTTATTTTCCACTATAATCCACCTTGTCCATAATTACTATCGCATTTGTTTTATCTGTTTCGTAAGGTGAAGTCCAGGATATTTCCTTAATTCATGGTATAACTTAACAAATTTTTGATGACAATTGAACTTCTGGTGGCCAAACTTATGGGACTTGAGGCACTACAGTGACGGGTACATACGGCTTAAATAACATCTTAATCCTCCACCCAAGATCAGGTAGAGGGAAAGGTCTGGTTGATCGACTGTGACGACCAGTGAATTAGTGTTCATCACAACACCCACCTTCCTTTTCAACCTCCAGACTGTAACCACTCCAGGATTGAGAAGCTAAATGTCTCATTGCTTGCAGAAGCAGCCAATGGAAAACAATGCCACAACACTGGTTCAAACAACCAGTGATGAGCACATTATCCAGCAGATCATCACGACACAAGCTGCCTAGGGCTAGAGGCTCGTATCACCGGAGTGCTCTTTGAGATCTAGCAGATGGTTAGGCCGCACCATTTCCCCTCATTGTGCTTCAAACTATCGCTTTAAAATTGCCAGCATATAGTCTGGCCGGAGCCTGACTCGCATACATAGGCATGTGACTTGAAATTCCCGCTCAATGACCCGGGAGCGGTAAATCGAAGTATCTTCCAAGCACATAAACAAAATCCTTGTCAGCATACGTAGCAACACCACAATCGTTGGCTTCGTCAACAGGGAGGTAAAAACCCTACCTGGGATAGAAATAACAATGAGCATTCTTATTCCCCATTACAAAAAAGAGGTCCCCCACTAGGATGTTTTCCGAGTCAACTTCAGAAACAACATTGGTATCAGGGCTAGGACCAGTCACAACACTGGTATCAGGGCTAGGGCAGCCATAACACTGGTATCAGGGCTAGGGCCAGCCACAACACTGGTATCAGGGCTAGGACCAGCCACAACACTGGTATCAGGGCTAGGACCAGCCACAACACTGGTATCAGGGCTAGGACCAGCCACAACACTGGTATCAGGGCTAGGACCAGCCACAACACTGGTATCAGGGCTAGGACCAGCCACAACACTGGTATCAGGGCTAGGACCAGTCACAACACTGGTATCAGGGCTAGGGCCAGCCATAACACTGGTATCAGGGCTAGGACCAGTCACAATAACACTGGTATCAGGGCTAAGACCAGTCACAAACACTGGTATCAGGGCTAGGACCAGCCACAACACTGGATCAGCTGACCAGCACAACACTGGTATCAGGGCTAGGACCAGCCACAACACTGGTATCAGGGCTAGGACCAGCCACAACACTGGTATCAGGGCTAGGCCAGCCACAACACTGGTATCAGGGCTAGGGCCAGCCACAACACTGGTATCAGGGCTAGGACCAGCCACAATAACACTGGTATCAGGGCTAGGACCAGCCACAACACTGGTATCAGGGCTAAGACCAGCCACAACACTGGTATCAGGGCTAGGCCAGCCACAACACTGGTATCAGGGCTAGACCAGCCACAAACTGGTATCAGCCAGAACCAGCCACAAGTTCATGGTCATTTGAGGCTGGACACAAGCACTGGACATGTATGGACCAGCTTTCCCATAATGTGACATGGAAGAAAGACTGAGTATCAGGGCTAGGACCAGCCACAACACTGGTATCAGGGCTAGTCAGTCCACAACACTGGTATCAGGGCAGACCAAGCCACAACATGGTATCAGGGCTAAGACCAGTCACAACACTGGATGCAGGGCTAGGGCCAGCCATAACACTGGTATCAGGCTAGACCAGCCACAATAACACTGGTACAGCAGACCAGCCACAACACTGGTATCAGCAAGACCAGCCACAACACTGGTATCAGCAGACCAGCCACAACAACACTGGTATAGCCACAACAACACTGGTATCAGGGCTAGGGCCAGCACTGGGTCGTTACCATGAACTATGTCCACAGATGTTGTCAGGAGTCACTTTTGTAGGTGGACCAGCACGGGGAATTATGACACTTTTTTCCCCATAATGTGACATGGAAGAGAAAGACTGAGTAGAGCTAAAGTGCATAAAAAGATGGGAAGGGGAGACTACCAGTTGACTTAAAAAAAAACCCAGCAGAAACCTCTGTGCCACCGCTAGTTATTGCACTCCCCAACAGCGTAACAAGCATTGCTGATATATTTCAAGCACCACCCCTTAAGCTACCCAGGGAAGCCCTAGGATAGATCGCCTATAACAGTGCAAGACTTAGTAAAACTGTCCACTTAAACTAGGAATGCCAGGGCAGTCAGCAGTCTTCAGCCAGTAATGAAGGATGGTGAACAGAGAAGAATACTGAGAACTGCACACCAGTTATCAACCCTGGAACCACAGGGACACCAGACAACCAATGGATGACCCAGCCATCAGTGGGTGAACCAGCCATCAGGTGGTGAACCAGCCATCAGGTGGGTGAACCACCCATCCAGTGGGTGAACTACCCATCAGGTGGTCCACCTGAAGAGCCACCTGACGATCCAATCCCCCCGTCTGCGATGTGCACCACCTGGACAGTGCAATTAATGAAGGAGCAAGGAGACCAACAGATAGCGACCCACTCCTATAATCTCCAAGTGCATAAATAAAAGGAGGGGAAATCCCCACTATTTAAACCAAAAGATGAACCTACACCCAGCCAAGCGGTCTTCCACCCAGCTCCTACTCAGGTGGAAGATAAAACACGCCAAGATGTTGCTTCTAGTTACTTCTAACAAAAAGGTTAGTTATTTGTGGCAGAACTTGATCTAAAACAACTTTATCTGGCCAAATTCTTTCTCTTGTCCTCCTATACTGAGACTGATGGATAGTCTCTTGTACCTCCTCCTCCTCCTTCCTGAGCAACATTAACCTCCAGATTATCTTTATCACCAGTGATTATGGTGTGTGTGTGTGTGCGTATGTGTGTTAGTTACCATTTTGTCCTAGGCACATGTCGATTAGACACTAGGCCTGTTGTATGTATGTGTGTGTAAGGAAACACTTCGAAATGTTTCCACCCCGCCGGGAATCGAACACGGGCCCTCCGTGCGCGAAGCAAGAGCTTTAGCCACTAGGCCACCGGGGGCTGTGTGTGCGCGCGCGTCATGTGCGTGTGTGTGTGTGTGAGTGAGTGTGTGTGTGTATACACACACAGTGGACCCTTAAACCCCTTAAGTATCGTGAAATTCGAAAATCGTGAACTTTTTTCGTCAAAATATTGGCTTGATTTTCGTGATTTGGGTTAAAAATCAGCGATAGTATGAAACATGTACGAGCGGCGTGTGTGTGTGTGTGTGTGTGTGTGGCACAAGGGGTCTACGACCCCGCAAGTGTAGTGGGTCTTCCCCCGGGGAACTGCCCAGGGAGGGCGGGGGTTCACGACCCCGCCAGGGTGAACACTCGGCTCTCCCACCCTGCCTTGGGTCCTCTCCCCTGCCTTGGGTCCTCTCCCCTGTCTTGGGTCCTCTCCCCTGCCTTGGGTCCTCTCCCCTGCCTTGGCTCCCCCACCCTGCCTTTGCTCCCCCACTTTGCTTCGGCTTCCCACCCTGCATCGGCTCCCCTACCCTGCCTTTGCTCCCCAACCCTGCCTTGGCTCCCCCACCCTGCCTTGGCTCCCCACCCTGCCTTGGGTACCCTACCCTGCCTTGGGTCCCCTACCCTGCCTCGGCTTCCCTACCCTGCCTCGGCTCCCCCACCCTGCCTTGGGTCCTCTCCCCTGCCTTTTCTCTCCCACTTTGCTTCGGCTTCCCACCCTGCCTCGGCTCCCTCACACTGCCTTGGCTCCCCACACTGCCTCGGTTCCCCATCCTGCCTTGGTTCCCTACCCTGCCTTGGGTCCTCTCCCCTGCCTTGGCTACCCCACTTTGCTTCTGCTTCCCACCCTGACTCGGCTCCCCCACACTGCCTCGGCTCCCCCACCCTGCCTTGGGTCCCCTACCCTGCCTAGGTCCCTCCCTGTTGGGTCCCCACCCTGCCTCGGCTCTCCCAACCCTGCCTCGGCTCCTCACCCTGCCTCGGCTCCTCACACTGCCTCGGCTCCTCCACCCTGCCTCTGCTCCCTCAAACTGCCTCGGCTCCCACCCTGCCTCTGCTCCCTCACCCTCCTCGGCTCCCTCACACTGCCTCGGCTCCCCACCCTGCCTCGGCTCCCCACCCTGCCTCGGCTCCCCACCCCGCCTCGGCTCCCTCATACTGCTTCTGCTCCCTCACATGCCTCAGCTCCTCACACTGCTTCGGCTCCCTCACACTGCCTCGGTTTTCCCTCCTCCCTCCCATCATCAAAAACCGCCCACGCCAAACACAGCAGCCACCCACGCCCACACACTCAGCGGCTGACCACACACCCAAACAGATCATGGTAGCCACACAGTGTAACGTAGATCATGGTAGTCACACAGTGTAACCCAGATCATGGTAGTCACACAGTGTAACCCAGATCATGGTAGTTACACTGTGTAACCCAGATCATGGTAGTTACAGTGTGTAACCCAGATCATGGTAGCTACACTGTGTAACCCAGATCATGGTAGCTACACTGTGTAACCCAGATCATGGTAGCTACACTGTGTAACCCAGATCAGGGTAGCTACACTGTGTAAACCAGATCGTGGTAGCCACACAGTGTAACATAGTACACGGTAGTTACACAGTGTAACATAGTACACGGTAGTTACACAGTGTAACATAGTACACGGTAGTTGCACAGTGTAACATAGTACACGGTAGTTGCCCAGTGTAACATAGTACACGGTAGTTGCCCAGTGTAACATAGTACACGGTAGTTACACAGTGTAACAAAGTACACGGTAGTTACACAGTGTAACACAGTACACGGTAGTTACACAGTGTAACACAGTACACGGTAGTTACACAGTGTAACACAGTACGCGGTAGTTACACATTGTAACATAGTACACGGTAGTTACAGTGTAGCATAGTACACGGTAGTTACAAAGTGTAACATAGTACACTGTAGTTGCAGTGTAACATAGTACACGGTAGTTGCACAGTGTAACATAGTAAACGGTAGTTACATAGTGTAACATAGTACACGGTAGTTACACAGTGTAACACAGTACACGGTAGCTACACAGTGTAACAGTACACGGTAATTACAGTGTAACACAGTACACGGTAGTTAGTGTAACATAGTACACGGTAGTTACACAGTGTAACATAGTACACGGTAGTTACACAGTGTAACATAGTAAACGGTAGTTACATAGTGTAACATAGTACACTGTAGTTGCAGTGTAACATAGTACACGGTAGTTACACAGTGTAACATAGTAAACGGTAGTTACATAGTGTAACATAGTACACGGTAGTTACACAGTGTAACACAGTACACGGTAGTTACACGGTGTAACAGTACACGGTAATTACAGTGTAACACAGTACACGGTAGTTAGTGTAACATAGTACACGGTAGTTACACAGTGTAACATAGTACACGGTAGTTACACAGTGTAACATAGTACACGGTAGTTACACAGTGTAACATAGTACACGGTAGTTACACAGTGTAACATAGTACACGGTAGTTACACAGTGTAACATAGTACACGGTAGTTACACAGTGTAACATAGTACACGGTAGTTACACAGTGTAACATAGTACACGGTAGTTACACAGTGTAACATAGTACACGGTAGTTACACAGTGTAACATAGTATACACGGTAGTTACACAGTGTAACATAGTACACGGTAGTTACACAGTGTAACATAGTACACGGTAGTTACACAGTGTAACATAGTACACGGTAGTTACATAGTGTAACATAGTACACGGTAGTTACACAGTGTAACATAGTACACGGTAGTTACACAGTGTAACATAGTACACGGTAGTTACACAGTGTAACATAGTACACTGTAGTTACAGTGTAACATAGTACACTGTAGTTACACAGTGTAACATAGTACACGGTAGTTACACTGTGTAACATAGTACACGGTAGTTACTGTATAACACAGTACACGGTAATTACACAGTGTAACATAGTACACGGTAGTTACAGTGTAACATTACACGGTAGTTACACAGTGTAACAGATCATGGTAGTTACACAGTATAACACAGATCATGGTAGTTACACAGTGTAACACAGATCATGGTAGTCACACAGTGTAACACAGATCATGGTAGTCACACAGTGTAACACAGATCATGGTAGTCACACAGTGTAACACAGATCATGGTAGTCACACAGTGTAACAGATCATGGTAGTCACACAGTGTAACACAGATCATGGTAGTCACACAGTGTAACAGATCATGGTAGTCACACAGTGTAACACAGATCATGGTAGTTACAGTGTAACACAGATCATGGTGGTCACACAGTGTAACACAGATCATGGTAGTCACACAGTGTAACACAGATCATGGTAGTCACACAGTGTAACACAGATCATTGGAGTCACACAGTGTAACACAGATCATGGTAGTCACACAGTGTAACACAGATCATGGTAGTCACACAGTGTAACACAGATCATGGTAGTCACACAGTGTAACACAGATCATGGTAGTCACACAGTGTAACACAGATCATGGTAGTCACAGTGTAACACAGATCATGGTAGTCACACAGTGTAACACAGATCATGGTAGTCACAGTGTAACACAGATCATGGTAGTCACACAGTGTAACACAGATCATGGTAGTCACAGTATAACACAGATCATGGTAGTCACACAGTGTAACACAGATCATGGTAGTCACACAGTATAACACAGATCATGGTAGTCACACAGTGTAACACAGATCATGGTAGTCACAGTGTAACACAGATCATGTAGTCACACAGTGTAACACAGTTCATTGTAGTCACAGTGTAACACAGATCATGGTAATCACACAGTGTAACACAGATCATGGTAGTCACACAGTGTAACACAGATCATGGTAGTCACACAGTGTAACAGATCATGGTAGTTACAGTGTAACACATATCATGGTAGTCACACAGTGTAGCACAGATCATGGTAGTCACACAGTGTAACACAGATCATGGTAGTCACACAGTGTAACACAGATCATGGTAGTCACACAGTGTAACACAGATCATGGTAGTCACACAGTGTAACACAGATCATGGTAGTCACAGTGTAACACAGATCATGGTAGTCACACAGTGTAACACAGATCATGGTAGTCACACAGTGTAACACAGATCATGGTAGTCACACAGTGTAACACAGATCATGGTAGTCACACAGTGTAACACAGATCATGGTAGTCACACAGTGTAACACAGATCATGGTAGTCACACAGTGTAACACAGATCATATTAGTCACACAGTGTAACACAGATCATGGTAGTCACACAGTGTAACACAGATCATGGTAGTCACACAGTGTAACACAGATCATGGTAGTCACACAGTGTAACACAGATCATGGTAGTCACACAGTGTAACACAGATCATGGTAGTTACACAGAACAGAAGAAGTAAACTGGAGAGAGAGAGACGCTCCCTCTGCAAGAGAAGGTGAAGAATCACTGATCTCCTCAAGAACACCAGATTATCTGAAACACAGAAGGAAGCGCTAACCAGGAAGTGGAAAATATTGAGCTTACGTTAAAGGATTCATACAGGATCCAGGAGAGACAAGTGAAACTAAAAGCGATTAGTGAAATTGAAATAAATTCGAAATATTTTTTTTCATATGCCAAAAACAACGCAAAAACCACATCTAGTATCGGGCCCCTGGTCACACAAGATGGAACTTACACAGATGACAACAAAGAAATGAGTGGGATACTGAAATCTAAATATAACTCTGTGTTCAGCGAGCCACTAATCAGTCTAAAGATCGACAATCCAAATAATTTTTTCATGAATGAACCTCAAAACCCTGCCAATGTATGCCAACCCTAACTCCACTAGACTTTGAGAAAGCCATTGACAACATGCCCATGCACTCAGCCCCAGACCCAGACTCATGGAACTCTGTGTTCATTAAGAACTGCAAGAAACTCCTCTCATGGGCCCTAAGTATGCTATGGAGAAGCATAGACACAGGTGAGATTCCACAGTCACTAAAAACAACGGATATAGCCCTATCAATAACACAAAGCAATACCTAAGAACTATAGACAAATAGCTTTAACGTCCCACAACATAAAAATCTTTGAAAGAGTTCTAAGAAGCAGGATTGCAAACCATTTGGACTCCTAACAATTGCACAATCCAGGGAAACATGGGTTCAGAGCAGGTCGCTCCTGCCTCTCGCAACTACTGGTCCACTATGATATGGTCTTTGATGCTCTGGAAAATAAATAGAATGCAGATGTAGTATACACAGATTTTGCAAAAAGCCTTTGACAAGTGCGATAATTGTGTAATATCACACAAAATGCGTGCTAAAGGAATAACTGGCGAAGTAGGCAGATGGATCTTCAACTTTCTAACCAATCAAACACAGATAGTGGTAAACAGAGTTAAATAGGAAGCTGCCATAGTGAAGAGCTCTGTTCCACAATGCATAGTACTCGCCCCCATCCTGTTTCTCATCCTCATATCAGACACAGACAGAGATGTAAATCACAGCACTGTATCATCATATGCAGATGATACTAGGATCTACATGAGAGTGTCATCCATTGAGGACACGGCAAATCTCCAAGAAAATATAAACCAAGTTTTCCAATGGGCAACAGAGAACAATATGATGTTCAATGAAGACAAATTTCAATTACTCCGTTATGGAAAACTGAAGGAAATAATAGCTAGGACTGAGTATACTACAAACTCTAATCACACAATAGAGCGGAAAAGTGATGTGAAGGACCTGGGAGTGGTAATGTCTGAGGATCTCACCTTCAAGGATAACAACAGTGACACATCTGCGAGGAAACTGATAGGATGGATAATGAGAACTTTCAAGACAAGAGATGCCAAGCCAATGATCCTTTTTAAATCACTTGTTATCTCTAGGCTGGAATACTGCTGTACATTAACATTTCCATTTAAGGCAGGTGAAATTGCAGATCTAGAGAATGTACAGAGAACTTTTACGGCGCGTATAAGTTCCGTCAAACACTTAACTACTGGGAACGCCTGGAAGCACTTGATTTGTACTCACTGGAGCGCAGGCGAGAGAAATACATCATAATCTACACCTGGAAGATCCTAGAGGGACTGGTCCCTAATCTGTACACAGAAATCACTCCCTACGAAAGCAAAAGACTTGGCAGGCGGTGCAACATACCCCCAATGTAGAGTAGGGGCGCCATTAGTACACTATGAGAAAACACAATAAGTGTCCGGGACCCAAGACTGTTCAACAGCCTCCTACCAGCCATAAGAGGAATTACCAATAGACCCCTGGCTGGCTTCAAGAGGGAGCTGGACAGATACCTAAAGTCAGTGCCGGATCAGCCAGGCTGTGGTTCATACGTTGGACTACGTGCGACCAGCAGTAACAGCATCTTTGATCAGACACTGATCCACCGGGAGGCCTGGTCATGGACCGGGACGCGGGGGCGTTGATCCCCGGAATATCCTCCAGGTAGCAGGTGTAAAGAAACATGCACTACATGCCAGGGATCGAACCCAGGTGCCACAGTATGTGATCCCAGCTACGGGCGACACCAGAAAAATCAATATACTTGACTCTAAAGTAACAGAAATGTTAAATTTAAAACAGTCGCTCGTGGCTCAAATGGTAACATCCTGATCTCACACACTGAGGCACTTGGGACCGATCCCCGGCACGGGTGAAACGTTGGACATGTTTCCTTACACCTGCTGTCACTGTTCACCTAGCATGTAAGTAGGTACCTGGGTACCTACTTACATGCATCCTGGGGAACAAGATCGAAGGACCACAATGTAAATAAGAGAGTCCTCGATGACGCACTGACTTTCTTGGGTTATCCTGGGTGGCTAACCTTTCCTTGGGTTAATTACCCTTCCCTGGGTTATCCTGGGTTAATAACCATCCCCTAGGTTAATAATACAAAAAACTTAACTTACACTGTGTAAGGAACGGCAGCCAGAAAGTAATCAGTGAGGGTGGGCAGCTGATGATCAGCGAGGGTGGGCAGCTGATGATCAACGAGGGTGGGCAGCTGATGATCAACGAGGGTGGGCAGCTGATGATCAACGAGGGTGGGCAGCTGATGATCAACGAGGGTGGGCAGGCAGATCACTCACTACAGGATCACTGATGATAACATTTCAGAAGCAACAACAAACACTAAAACACACCAGCGCCACACTTTACAAGACCACAAACTGAGGTTCACTCTTCAAGAGGCGGGCAGTGTACTGGGCGGTGGTGGGTGGGAGTGATGTAGTGGGTGCTGCAGTGGTGGTCGTGTGGGTGGTGTGTGAGGGGCGGGCGGGAGGTGGGTGTCCGCTGGTCGCTAACACTACACTGAGTGAACTGCCTGCCGCCCCTGCTGCCACCCCCCTCACACCGCAACACCCAGTGACCCCCTAGCTTACCCGCCCCCCACGACCCCGTCACTGCTCCCTACCACCTCAATGACCCCTCGCCAACCCCACGACCCCGTCATCACTGCTCTTCACCACATCAATGACCCTCGCCTACCCCACGACCCTTTATACAGCTCTAGAAAATAATGAATATCCACTAGTCCTCTTTATCGACCTTAGGAAAACCTTTGATAAAGTAGACTACAGCATCCTGCACCTCAAAACTGATTATTATGGTATCATATATAAAATCCTACCTTACTAACAGACATTAAAATGTATCTATCAAGGGCACAACCTCATCAACAAGACCTATCCACATAGGCGTCCCACAGGGTAGTGTCCTTGGCCCTCAGCTTTTCCTCTTATACATCAGTGATCTTCCTAATGTATGGCAGCATCTTAGACTTGTTCTCTCTCACCCTAATCTTAATTCCCTCAACAACACCGCAAACGAAGAAATTCTAAAGATATGAGTAAGTAAGCAAGTTTATTCAGGTATACACAAATACATTTACATAGATCATCATACATAGAAGCATATGTGTAGAGAACCCAGGATAAACCAAAAAGTCAGAGTGACTTAGTTCCATTGGGGTCCTGGACGACTACGAAGAAACTCAGGCTTAGCATTGATAAGACCTTCACGATGCTCAGGAACACAGCAACAAATGTCCAACTAAATGTTATGATTAATGGTTCTCCATTGATAACCAAAATGAAGGAAAATTTCGAGGTCTGTTCTTTGACTGCAACTTGAAATTCAACACCCACATCCAACTCACCACAAAAATAAGTGTCTAAAACAATTGTCATTCTCTCCAAGATGCGCTGCTATGTACCTCAAACAGCACTACTCACATTATACTAATCTCTAATCTATCCCTACCTTACCTATGGTATTTGTGGCTGGGGATCCACTACAGCAAGTCACCTAAAGCCAATAATAACTGAACAAAAAGCGGCAATACGAATGATCACTCTTCCTACTGCCACATAACACACTCCCCAACTGTTCAGAAGCCTAAACCTACTTAATATACAACACATTTACTCATTCTACTGTGCATACTACAAACACAGGACAATAATACCAATCCTGACCTGAAACACTTTCTTGATAGTTGCCACAGAACTCAAAGTCATAATACTAGACACAAAAATCTCTGATATTCCTCATGTTTGGCTTAAGCTTTGTAGAAACTCAATGTACATAAAAGGACCCAAAATCTGAAACAGCTGACAGAGCCCCTCTGTCAGCTGCTTCAAAACTACTGTCAAAAAACACCTGCTTTTCCTCACGTGATCTTTGTAACAATCAATAATGCTGAATAATTCTTTCAACCTCAAATATGTTTTAAACTAGATATTTTTAATCTTAAATACTTCCATATTAACTTTGAAGAGACAGACTGTCTGCTTGTTTGTTTTGTTGGTCATTAATGTTGGAAATTATATAAAATACCGACAGGTTCATGATTAAGACACATGTGCAACAGCTGGGTATCTTTATCGTAGCCACCTGGCTACAATAAAGATACAGAGACAGCAGGTGCAGTAGTAGGATTACATCTTCATTTCAGTACGCTACACTGATGCCTCTCTATGTGACTGAAGAAGCCTACAGTAGAGGCGAAACGTTTCAACAATAAAGATACCTAACTGCTGCACACGTTTCTTACTCAAGTAACACCACTGTAAAACACCTGCCTAACCTACGTTCCTCGAACCCAGCAACTCTCATTTCCTTTGAATTAGTTGTGTTATTTTACAGACGAAATATAATTTTAGAAATCAGAATACGAAATTGTTATTGTGAACACCTCATGAAATCGTAATGACACGATTGTGAACAAACCAGGTAATTGGTGGGGCTTAAACTCGCGGCGAGTGAGTGGTAAAACTCCAGGCCAGTGCGTAAGCCACTGGGCCAGGTGGCTACAATAAGATTCATCAATAGTGAAGTTAAGAAGGGTCAATATTCACTGCTGCGACAACTGGACTTCAAGTTAATGTCATGTCAAAAAAATGTACCAATAATTTACTAGACTATAACCCAAATAATTTGTCTTATAATCATATACAATGATATATTTAATCTACTTACATATACATGCATTATATACTACTTATTTGTGTACATTTACTGACCTTTAATACATTATGTAACATTTATTGGTCTCGTACGCTTATGTTAGGCTTCAGCTTGCCAGAAATGTTCAGCTTGTTCATGCAACACTTGTCACCTTGTGAAACACTGAACATACTGGTTCATGCAACACTTGTCACCTTGTGAAACACTGAACATACTGGGTCATGCAACACTTGTCACCTTGTGAAACACTGAACATACTGGGTCATGCAACACTTGTCACCTTGTGAAACACTGAACATACTGGATCATGCAACACTTGTCACCTTGTGAAACACTGAACATACTGGTTCATGCAACACTTGTCACCTTGTGAAACACTGAACATACTGGGTCATGCAACACTTGTCACCTTGTGAAACACTGAACATACTGGATCATGCAACACTTGTCACCTTGTGAAACACTGAACATACTTTCATGCAACACTTGTCACCTGTGAAACACTGAACATACTGGGTCATGCAACACTTGTCACCTTGTGAAACACTGAACATACTGGTTCATGTAACACTTGTCACCTTGTGAAACACTGAACATACTGATCATGCAACACTTGTCACCTTGTGAAACACTGAACATACTGGTCATGCAACACTTGTCACCTCGTGAAACACTGAACATACTGGATCATGCAACACTTGTCACCTTGTGAAACACTGAACATACTGGGTCATGCAACACTTGTCACCTTGTGAAACACTGAACATACTGGATCATGCAACACTTGTCACCTTGTGAAATACTGAACATACTGGATCATGCAACACTTGTCACCTTGTGAAACACTGAACATACTGGTTCATGCAACACTTGTCACCTTGTGAAACACTGAACATACTGGATCATGCAACACTTGTCACCTTGTGAAACACTGAACATACTGGATCATGCAACACTTGTCACCTTGTGAAACACTGAACATACTGGGTCATGCAACACTTGTCACCTTGTGAAACACTGAACATACTGGTTCATGCAACACTTGTCACCTTGTGAAACACTGAACATACTGGTTCATGCAACACTTGTCACCTTGTGAAACACTGAACATACTGGGTCATGCAACACTTGTCACCTTGTGAAACACTGAACATACTGGTTCATGCAACACTTGTCACCTTGTGAAACACTGAACATACTGGGTCATGCAACACTTGTCACCTTGTGAAATACTGAACATACTGGGTCATGCAACACTTGTCACCTCGTGAAACACTGAACATACTGGGTCATGCAACACTTGTCACCTTGTGAAACACTGAACATACTGGTTCATGCAACACTTGTCACCTTGTGAAACACTGAACATACTGGATCATGCAACACTTGTCACCTTGTGAAATACTGAACATACTGGATCATGCAACACTTGTCACCTTGTGAAACACTGAACATACTGGTTCATGCAACACTTGTCACCTTGTGAAACACTGAACATACTGGATCATGCAACACTTGTCACCTTGTGAAACACTGAACATACTGGGTCATGCAACACTTGTCACCTTGTGAAACACTGAACATACTGGTTCATGCAACACTTGTCACCTTGTGAAACACTGAACATACTGGTTCATGCAACACTTGTCACCTTGTGAAACACTAAACATACTGGATCATGCAACACTTGTCACCTTGTGAAACACTGAACATACTGGTTCATGCAACACTTGTCACCTTGTGAAACACTGAACATACTGGTTCATGCAACACTTGTCACCTTGTGAAACACTGAACATACTGGTTCATGCAACACTTGTCACCTCGTGAAGCACTGAATATACTGGGTCATGCAACACTTGTCATCTTGTGAAACACTGAACATACTGGGTCATGCAACACTTGTCACCTTGTGAAACACTGAACATACTGGGTCATGCAACACTTGTCACCTTGTGAAACACTGAACATACTGGGTCATGCAACACTTACTACCTTGTGAAACACTGAGTGAGCTCCAGAACCAAACATAACCCAGCGTGTGTTAAGTGTGATCCATATCTGTATAAACATAAATATTGCTCTAATTATTATATAAACCATTGTAAATGTTATTTATTTATCGGTTTAACTTTGTATGAAGAGCACTAAACCCGCTCTCTCCTGTTTTATGTTTCTTGTAACACACGCTGGTTTATGTTTTGTTCTGGAGCTCACTCAGTGTTTCACAAGGTGGGAAGTGTTCCATGATCCACTATGTTTGTTCAGTGTTACACAAGGTGGGAAGTGTTCCATGATCCACTATGTTTGTTCAGTGTTACACAAGGTGGGAAGTGTTCCATGATCCAGCATGTTTAGGAAAGACTTAATAACATTTTCCACAAGAGTCTATAACAATTTTTGTAAGTATCCTTACTGACGGTGCGTTGCTGAAGTGTGAGAGACAACCAAGGTGCGTTGCTGAAGTGTTAGAGACAACCAAGGTGTGTTGCTGAAGTGTTAGAGACAACCAAGGTGTGTTTAGAAGTGTGTGTGTGTGTGTGTGTGTATGGTAAGGCTTCTAGCCTCTGTGCTAGCTTTATTTAAGGAAATTACATGGTGTTTCACTCGAGGGAGGCCCCGAGTTGGGACTCCCGTAGTTGTAACCGTCTGGGTTGTATATTATACCTGAAGTAAACGATAACTCGGGGCCACCTGCGAATAGGAGGCCCCGGAGTTGTCAAGTACGAGGCCCCTAGTGATTGAGTAGGAGGCCCCTAGTGATCGAGTAGGAGGCCCCTAGTGATCGAGTAGAAGGCCCCTAGTGATCGAGTAGGAGGCCCCTAGTGATCGAGTAGGAGGCCCCTAGTGATCGAGTAGGAGGCCCTAGTGATGGAGCTAGGAGGCCCCTAGTGATCGAGTAGAAGGCCCTAGTGATCGAGTAGGAGGCCCCTAGTGATCGAGTAGGAGGCCCCTAGTGATCGAGTAGGAGGCCCTAGTGATCGAGTAGGAGGCCCCTAGTGATCGAGTAGGAGGCCCCTAGTGATCGAGTAGGAGGCCCCTAGTGATCGAGTAGGAGGCCCCTAGTGATCGAGTAGGAGGCCCCTAGTGATCGAGTAGGAGGCCCCTAGTGATCGAGTAGGAGGCCCTAGTGATCGAGTAGGAGGCCCCTAGTGATCGAGTAGGAGGCCCCTAGTGATCGAGTAGGGAGGCCCCTAGTGATCGAGTAGGAGGCCCCTAGTGATCGAGTAGGAGGCCCCTAGTGATCGAGTAGGAGGCCCCTAGTGATCGAGTAGGAGGCCCCTAGTGATCGAGTAGGAGGCCCCTAGTGATCGAGTAGGAGGCCCCTAGTGATCGAGTAGGAGGCCCCTAGTGATCGAGTAGGAGGCCCCTAGTGATCAGTAGGAGGCCCTAGTGATCGAGAGAAGGCCCCTAGTGATCGAGTAGGAGGCCCTAGTGATCGAGTAGGAGGCCCCTAGTGATCGAGTAGGAGTGATCGCTTACTAAAGACATAATAAATAAATAAGACGGTTTCAACTACGTGAGTACCAACTCGGGGCCTCCTACTCACGGGAGTACCAACTCGGGGCCTCCTACTCACGGGAGTACCAACTCGGGGCCTCCTACTCACGGGAGTACCAACTCGGGGCCTCCTACTCACGGGAGTACCAACTCGGGGCCTCCTACTCACGGGAGTACCAACTCGGGGCCTCCTACTCACGGGAGTACCAACTCGGGGCCTCCTACTAACGGGAGTACCAACTCGGGGCCTCCTACTAACGGGAGTACCAACTCGGGGCCTCCTACTCACGGAGTACCAACTCGGGGCCTCCACTCACGGGAGTACCAACTCGGGCCTCCTACTCACGGGAGTACCAACTCGGGGCCTCCTACTCACGGGAGTACCAACTCGGGGCCTCCTACTCACGGGAGTACCAACTCGGGGCCTCCTACTCACGGGAGTACCAACTCGGGCCTCCACTCACGGGAGTACCAACTCGGGGCCTCCTACTCACGGGAGTACCAACTGGGGCCTCCTACTCACGGGAGTACCAACTCGGGGCCTCCTACTCACGGAGTACCAACTCGGGGCCTCCTACTCACGGGAGTACCAACTCGGGGCCTCCTACTCACGGGAGTACCAACTCGGGGCCTCCTACTCACGGAGTACCAACTCGGGGCCTCCTACTCACGGGAGTACCAACTCGGGGCCTCCTACTCACGGAGTACCAACTCGGGGCCTCCTACTCACGGGAGTACCAACTCGGGGCCTCCTACTCACGGGAGTACCAACTCGGGGCCTCCTACTCACGGGAGTACCAACTCGGGGCCTCCTACTCGCGGGAGTACCAACTCGTGGCCTCCTACTCACGGGAGTACCAACTCGGGGCCTCCTACTCACGGGAGTACCAACTCGGGGCCTCCTACTCACGGGAGTACCAACCACAGTGTTGTAGTGTATCACTACACTTGTAGCTAGACCCCAATGTTGTAGTGTATCACTACACTTGTAGATAGACCCCAGTGTTGTAGTGTATCACTACACTTGTATCTAGACCCCAGTGTTGTAGTGTATCACTACACTTGTAGATAGACCCCAGTGTTGTAGTGTATCACTAAACTTGTATCTAGACCCCAGTGTTGTAGTGTATCACTACACTTGTATCTAGACCCCAGTGTTGTAGTGTATCACTACACTTGTATCTAGACCCCAGTGTTGTAGTGTATCACTACACTTGTATCTAGACCCCAGTGTTGTAGTGTATCGCTACACTTGTAGCTAGACCCCAGTGTTGTAGTGTATCGCTACACTTGTAGCTAGACCCCAGTGTTGTAGTGTATCACTACACTTGTAGCTAGACCCCAGTGTTGTAGTGTATCACTACACTTGTATCTAAACCCCAGTGTTGTAGTGTATCACTACACTAGTAGCTGGACCCCAGTGTTGTAGTGTACCACTACACTTGTAGATAGACCCCAGTGTTGTAGTGTATCACTACACTTGTAGATAGACCCCAGTGTTGAAGTGTATCACTACACCTGTAGCTAGACCCCAGTGTTGTAATGTATCACTACACTTGTAGCTAGACCCCAGTGTTGTAGTGTATAACTACACTTGTAGCTAGACCCCAGTGTTGTAGTGTATCACTACACTTGTTCTAGACCCCAGTGTTGTAGTGTATCACTACACTTGTTCTAGACCACAGTGTTGAAGTGTATCACTACACTTGTTCTAGTCCCCAGTGTTGTAGTGTATCACTACACTTGTTCTAGACCACAGTGTTGAAGTGTATCACTACACTTGTAGCTAGACCCCAGTGTTGTAGTGTATCACTACACTTGTTCTAGACCCCAGTGTTGTAGTGTATCACTACACTTGTTCTAGACCACAGTGTTGAAGTGTATCACTACACTTGTTCTAGTCCCCAGTGTTGTAGTGTATCACTACACTTGTTCTAGACCACAGTGTTGAAGTGTATCACTACACTTGTTCTAGACCCCAGTGTTGTAGTGTATCACTACACTTGTTCTAGACCCCAGTGTTGAAGTGTATCACTACACTTGTTCTAGACCCCAGTGTTGTAGTGTATCACTACACTTGTTCTAGACCTCAGTGTTGTAGTGTATCACTACACTTGTATCTAGACCCCAGTGTTGTAGTGTATCACTACACTTGTATCTAGACCCCAGTGTTGTAGTGTATCGCTACACTTGTAGCTAGACCCCAGTGTTGTAGTGTATCGCTACACTTGTAGCTAGACCCCAGTGTTGTAGTGTATCACTACACTTGTAGCTAGACCCCAGTGTTGTAGTGTATCACTACACTTGTATCTAAACCCCAGTGTTGTAGTGTATCACTACACTAGTAGCTGGACCCCAGTGTTGTAGTGTACCACTACACTTGTAGATAGACCCCAGTGTTGTAGTGTATCACTACACTTGTAGATAGACCCCAGTGTTGAAGTGTATCACTACACCTGTAGCTAGACCCCAGTGTTGTAATGTATCACTACACTTGTAGCTAGACCCCAGTGTTGTAGTGTATCACTACACTTGTAGCTAGACCCCAGTGTTGTAGTGTATCACTACACTTGTTCTAGACCCCAGTGTTGTAGTGTATCACTACACTTGTTCTAGACCACAGTGTTGAAGTGTATCACTACACTTGTTCTAGACCCCAGTGTTGTAGTGTATCACTACACTTGTTCTAGACCACAGTGTTGAAGTGTATCACTACACTTGTTCTAGACCCCAGTGTTGTAGTGTATCACTACACTTGTTCTAGACCCCAGTGTTGAAGTGTATCACTACACTTGTTCTAGACCCCAGTGTTGTAGTGTATCACTACACTTGTTCTAGACCTCAGTGTTGTAGTGTATCACTATACTTGTTCTAGACCTCAGTGTTGTAGTGTATCACTACACTTGTTCTAGACCCCAGTGTTGTAGTGTATCACTACACTTGTTTTAGACCCCAGTGCTGTAGTGTACCACTACACTTGTTCTAGCCCACAGTGTTGTAGTGTATCACTATACTTGTTCTAGACCCTAGTGTTGTAGTGTATCACTACACTTGTAGCTAGACCCCAGTGCTGTAGTGCATCACTACACTTGTTCTAGACCCCAGTGTTGTAGTGTATCACTACACTTGTTCTAGACCCCAGTGTTGTAGTGTACCACTACACTTGTTCTAGACCCCAGTGTAGTAGTGTACTACTACACTTGTTCTAGACCCCAGTGTTGTAGTGTACCACTACACTTGTAGCTGGACCCCAGTGCTGTAGTGTACCACTACACTTGTTCTAGACCCCAGTGTTGTAGTGTATCACTACACTTGTAGCTAGACCCCAGTGTTGTAGTGTACCACTACACTTGTTCTAGACCCCAGTGTAGTAGTGTACTCACTACACTTGTTCTAGACCCCAGTGTAGTAGTGTACCACTACACTTGTTCTAGACCCCAGTGTAGTAGTGTACCACTACACTTGTTCTAGACTCCAATGTAGTAGTGAACCACTACACTTGTTCTAGACCCCAGTGTTGTAGTGTACCACTACACTCGTTCTAGACCCCAGTGTTGAAGTGTACCACTACACTTGTTCTAGACCCCAGTGTTGTAGTGTATCACTGCACTTGTTCTAACCCCAGTGTTGTATTGTACTCACTACACTTGTTCTAGACCCCAGTGTTGTAGTGTACCACTACACTTGTTCTAGCCCCAGTGTTGTAGTGTACCACTACACTTGTTTCTAGACCCCAGTGCTGTAGTGTACCACTACACTTTTCTAGACCCACAGTGTTGTAGTGTACACTACACTTGTTCTAGACCCCAGTGTAGTAGTGTACCACTCACTTGTTCTAGACCCCAGTGTTGTATTTACACTACACTTGTTCTAGCCCACAGTGTTGTAGTGTACACTACACTTGTTTAGACCCCAGTGTTGTAGTGTACCACTACACTGTTCTAGACCCCAGTGTTGTAGTGTATCACTACACTTGTCTAGACCCCAGTGTTAGTAGTAACACTACACTTGTTCTAGACCCCAGTGTTGTAGTGTACCACTACACTTTTTCTAGCCCCCAGTGTTGTAGTGTATCACTACACTTGTTTTAGACCCCAGTGTTGTAGTGTACCACTACACTTGTTCTAGCCCACAGTGTTGTAGTGTACCAGTACACTTATTCTAGCCCCCAGTGTTGTAGTGTACCACTACACGTGTTCTAGACCCCAGTGTAGTAGTGAACCACTACACGTGTTCAAGTTGCTAGACCTCAGTCATCGTGCAGTAGTTCCCTACATTTTAGCACGGTGTTGAGACAGTCAGTGGTCGTTGAGAGAGTCGTCTCACCCTTTCTCTGAGCACCTCCCTACCTCCCAGAGTGGTCGAATTGAAAGTCGTCTCACCCTCTGCTCTGAGACCTCCCTCACCTCCAGAGTGGTCGTTGAGAGAGTCGTCTCACCTCGTGCTCTGAGCACCTCCTCACCTCCCAGAGTGGTCGTGAGAGAGTCGTCTCACCTCGTGCTCTGAGCACCTCCTCACCTCCCAGAGTGTCGTTGAGAGAGTCGTCTCACCCTCGTGCTCTGAGCACCTCCTCACCTCCCAGAGTGGTCGTTGAGAGAGTCGTCTCACCTCGTGCTCTGAGCACCTCCCTCACCTCCCAGAGTGGTCGTTGAGAGAGTCGTCTCACCCTCGTGCTCTGAGCACCTCCCTCACCTCCCAGAGTGGTCGTTGAGAGAGTCGTCTCACCCTCGTGCTCTGAGCACCTCCCTCACCTCCCATAGTGGTCGTTGAGAGAGTCGTCTCACCCTCGTGCTCTGAGCACCTCCCTCACCTCCCAGAGTGGTCGTTGAGAGAGTCGTCTCACCCTCGTGCTCTGAGCACCTCCCTCACCTCCCAGAATTTCTGTCTGAGTCTCCCAGCATTCCTAGAGTCAGTATGATTTTAAGAACTAGCTAAAACACAGAATAACTTTACATTTAACAGTTCTACAGAACTTATATAAGACTTAAATCTGAACTTACGTGATATAAGACTTAAATCTGAACTTACGTGATATAAGACTTAAATCTGAACTTACGTGATATAAGACTTAAATCTGAACTTACGTGATATAAGACTTAAATCTGAACTTACATGATACAAGACTTAAATCTGAACTTACATGATACAAGACTTAAATCTGAACTTACATGATATAAGACTTAAATCTGAACTTACGTGATATAATACTTAAATCTGAACTTACGTGATACAAGACTTAAATCTGAACTTACGTGATACAAGACTTAAATCTGAACTTACGTGATACAAGACTTAAATCTGAACTTACGTGATACAAGACTTAAATCTGAACTTACGTGATACAAGACTTAAATCTGAACTTACGTGATACAAGACTTAAATCTGAACTTACGTGATACAAGACTTAAATCTGAACTTACGTGATACAAGACTTAAATCTGAACTTACGTGATATAAGACTTAAATCTGAACTTACATGATATAAGACTTAAATCTGAACTTACGTGATACAAGACTTAAATCTGAACATACGTGATACAAGACTTTAACCTGAACTTACGTGATATAAGACTTATTAAATGTGAACTTACGTGATACAAGACTTAAATCTGAACTTACGTGATATAAGACTTAAATCTGAACTTACGTGATACAAGACTTAAATCTGAACTTACGTGATATAAGACTTAAATCTGAACTTACGTGATACAAGACTTAAATCTGAACTTACGTGATACAAGACTTAAATCTGAACTTACGTGATACAAGACTTAAATCTGAACTTACGTGATATAAGACTTAAATCTGAACTTACGTGATGTAAGACTTAAATCTGAACTTACGTGATACAAGACTTAAATCTGAACTTAAGTGATACAAGACTTAAATCTGAACTTACGTGATATAAGACTTAAATCTGAACTTACGTGATATAAGACTTAAATCTGAACTTACGTGATATAAGACTTAAATCTGAACTTACGTGATACAAGACTTAAATCTGAACTTACGTGATACAAGACTTAAATCTGAACTTACGTGATATAAGACTTAAATCTGAACTTACGTGATACAAGACTTAAATCTGAACTTACGTGATACAAGACTTAAATCTGAACTTACGTGATACAAGACTTAAATCTGAACTTACGTGATACAAGACTTAAATCTGAACTTACGTGATATAAGACTTAAATCTGAACTTACGTGATATAAGACTTAAATCTGAACTTACATGATATAAGACTTAAATCTGAACTTAACGACGATGATTGAACAATTAAACTGTTCATTCTGGCATAACTTTAGTTTAGTCTTTCTTGATAAGTTTAGTTTTCTGTCTTTGTCTAGTAGCCAAGTGAGTGAAGGAAGACATGCAGCATCAACGCCTTCCTTCCTTCCTTCATTTATTCATTCCTCCGTTCAGTCTTCACTTCATTTATGGATTCCTTCCTTCCTTCCTTCATGAATTCCTTCCATCCGTCTTTCATTCATGCATTCCTTCATTCATGTGTTCCTTCCTTAATTCATGAAATCCTTTCTTCCTTCATGTATTCCTTCATTCATTCATATACTTTCATTCTCGTATTTCTTTCTTCATTCATGTATTCCTTCCTTAATTCATGAAATCCTTTCTTCCTTCATGTATTCCTTCATTCATTCATATACTCTATCATTCTCGTATTTCTTCATTCCTTCATATATTCCTTCCTTCATTCACGTATTCCTTCATTTACGTATTTCTTCATTCACTCATATATTCCTTAATTCACGTATTCCTTGCTCCGTTCTTTTATTTCTTCCTTACATTATGGAATTTTTAACGTTCATTCATGTTTTGCTATTGTATATCCAGTGACTAGTTGTGTAGAGTGCTGTTACTATTGTTAGCTAGCAGCAGCAGTCACTCATACATCAGCTAGCAGCAGCAGTCACTCATACATCAACTAGCAGCAGCAGTCACTGATACATCAGCTAGCAGCATCAGTCACTCATACATCAGCTACCAGCAGCAGACACTCATATATCAGCTAGCAGCAGCAGTCACTCATACATCAGCTAGCAGCAGTAGACACTCATACATCAGCTAGCAGCAGCAGTCACTCATAAATCAACTAGCAGCAGCAGACACTCATACATCAACTAGCAGCAGCAGCAGACACTCATACATCAGCTAGCAGCAGCAGTCACTCATACATCAGCTAGCAGCAGCAGTAGCACTCATACATCAGCTAGCAGCAGCAGTCACTCATACATCAGCTAGCAGCAGCAGCACTCATACATCAGCTAGCAGCAGCAGTAGCACTCATACATCAGCTAGCAGCAGGCACTCATACATCAGCTAGCAGCAGCAGTAGCACTCATACATCAGCTAGCAGCAGCAGTCACTCATACATCAGCTAGCAGCAGCAGTACACTCATACATCAGCTAGCAGCAGCAGTCACTCATACATCAGCTAGCAGCAGCAGTCACTCATACATCAGCTAGCAGCAGCAGTCACTCATACATCAGCTAGCAGCAGCAGACACTCATACATCAGCTAGCAGCAGCAGCACTCATACATCAGCTAGCAGCAGCAGACACTCATACATCAGCTAGCAGCAGCAGACACTCATACATCAGCTAGCAGCAGCAGTCACTCATACATCAGCTAGCAGCAGCACTCATACATCAGCTAGCAGCAGCAGTCACTCATACATCAGCTAGCAGCAGCAGACACTCATACATCAGCTAGCAGCAGACACTCATACATCAGCTAGCAGCAGACACTCATACATCAGCTAGCAGCAGCGCAGACACTCATACATCAGCTAGCAGCAGCAGTAACACTCATACATCAGCTAGCAGCAGCAGTCACTCATACATCAGCTAGCAGCAGCAGCACTCATACATCAGCTAACAGCAGTAGCACTCATACATCAGCTAGCAGCAGCAGTCACTCATACATCAGCTAGCAGCAGCAGTCACTCATACATCAGCTAGCAGCAGCAGTCACTCATACATCAGCTAGCAGCAGCAGTACACTCATACATCACAGCTAGCAGCAGCAGAGCACTCATACATCAGCTAGCAGCAGCAGACACTCATACATCAGCTAGCAGCAGCAGTCACTCATACATCAGCTAGCAGCAGCAGTCACTCATACATCAGCTAGCAGCAGAGTCACTCATACATCAGCTAGCAGCAGCAGTCACTCATACATCAGCTAGCAGCAGCAGTCACTCATACATCAGCTAGCAGCAGCAGTACTCATACATCAGCTAGCAGCAGCAGTCACTCATACATCAGCTAGCAGCAGATCACTCATACATCAGCTGAGCAGCAGCACTCATACATCAGCTAGCAAGCAGACACTCTACATGCCAGCTAGCAGCAGCATCACTCATACATCAGCTAGCAGCAGCAGACACTCATACATCAGCTAGCAGCAGACAGCAGCACTCATACATCAGCTAGCAGCAGCAGACACTCATACATCAGCTAGCAGCAGCAGCACTCATACATCAGCTAGCAGTAGCACTCATACATCAGCTAGCAGCAGCAGCACCATACATCAGCTAGCAGCAGCAGTACTCATACATCAGCTAGCACAGCAGTACACTCATACATCAGCTAGCAGCAGCACTAGCACTCATACATCAGCTAGCAGCAGTCACTCATACATCAGCTAGCAGCAGTAGCACTCATACATCAGTGCAGCAGCAGTCACTCATACATCAGCTAGCAGAGCAGTCACTCATACATCAGCTAAGCAGCAGTCACTCATACATCAGCTAGCAGCAGCATCAACTCAGCTACAACACTCATACATCAGCTAGCAGCAGACACTCATACATCAGCTAGCAGCAGCAGACACATCATACATCAGCTAGCAGTGCAGCACTCATACATCAGCTCAGCAGCAGCAGCACTCATACATCAGCTAGCAGCAGCAGTACTCATACATCAGCAGCAGCAGCAGCACTCATACATCAGCTAGCAGCAGACACTCATACATCAGCTAGCAGCAGTCAATCATACATCAGCTAGCAGTAGCAGCACTCATACATCAGTCAGCAGCAGCACACTCATACATCGCTAGCAAGCGTACTATCATCTGTAGGGTAACATACACAGACTAGCGTAAGCACTCATCATGAGAGCGACACTCATTCCCACCACCTCTACTCACTACATGCAGCAGTCACTCATACATCAGTGCCACTCACTCATCACAGCAGCAGCAGGTGCAACACTAACATCGCAACACAGCAGCAACTGCAATGCACTCAACACTCAACACACTGCACAGCAACACTACATGCTAGCAGCAGTCACACATACACAGCTGCACAGCAGCACTGCAACACACTACACAGCCTCAACACGCAGCAGCGCAGCAACACATTACACAGCAGGCAACATCAACATCTGAGCAGCGTCAACCTACATACGCAGCGGTGCAACACATACATTGCTAGAGCGTGCAACATCATTCAGCTAACGTACAACGCTGAACATCAGAAGCAGTGCAACCAACATAGCAGCAGCGTGCAACATACATGCAGCAGCGCACTCAACATCAGCACTGCAACAACATGCAGCAACTGCAACATCACTTGCAGCAGCTGCAACACATACATGCTAGCAGCGTGCAACATACATTCAGCAGCGTGCAACACAACATTCGCAGATCTGAGCACGTCAACAACATGCAGCACGTCAATTGCAGCAGTGTGAACAAACACACGCACATAACTTCAGGCAGCGGACAACATCACACATTCCGCTGCACACTTAAGCGTGCACACACATTCACGCTCCAACATTGCAGGTGCAACATACAACACTGCAACAACTTCAGCAGCTGCAACACTTCAGCACGTGTAAACATCACAGTGCAACACACTTGCAGCAGCGTGAACAATATACATTCACATTGCAGCAGCGTGCAACACAACATTGAATGCGTACAACATGAGCGCGTGCAACACATTGCAGCAGGTAACATCAACATTGCAGCAGCGTCAACAATTCAGTAACCATTGCAGAGCGTGCCAAACCATTGCAGGGTGCACCACGCAGCGTGCAACTCAAATTGCGCAGCGTAGCCATGCACCTGACACATTGCACAGCGTGCACAACTTGCAGGCGGCAACTACTTCAGCAGCGTGCAACATAACATTGCAGAGGTGCAACACAACATTGCAGCAGTCGTGCAACACATTCAGCAGCGTGCAACAGTAATTGCAGCAGCGTGCAACATAACATTGCAGCAGCGTGCAACACAACATTGCAGCAGTGGGCAACACATTGCAGAAGCGTGCAACATAACATTCAGCAGCGTGCAACATAACATTGCAGCAGCGTGCAACATACATTGCAGCAGCGTGCAACACATTACAGCAGCGTGCAACACAACATTGCAGCAGCGTGCAACACAACATTGCAGCAGCGTGCAACATAACATTGCAGCAGCGTGCAACATAACATTGCAGCAGCGTGCAACACACAGCCTTACTGGCTTGCTACTCAAGAAACACTGTCTGGAGAAACTTTCAATCAATTTAATTATTTAATTGAAACATACAAAGTGTTGGTAATGACTTGTGATGAACACTTCCTCCATCCACGACCGTCTGAGACCTCGCAGGTCTGTCCAGGACCTCGCTAGTCGGTCCAGGACCTCGCAAGAGGGTTCAGAACCTCGCAGGAGGGTCCAAGACCTCGCAGGTCTGTCCGGGGCCTCGCTAGTCGGTCCAGGACCTCGCAAGAGGGTTCAGAACCTCGCAGGAGGGTCCAAGACCTCGCAGGTCTGTCCGGGGCCTCGCAGGTCCAGGACCTCGCTAGTCGGTCCAGGACCTCGCAGGAGGGTTCAGAACCTCGCAGGAGGGTCCAGCACCTCGCAGGTCCGGGACCTCCTACTTCTACATTGTGTGTGAATGCTGCGCCTCCCGCGGGGCCACACAGGAACTCTGTTGAGGAAACTGTTCTGGTGTGTCACCTTCACGCTGTGTGTGTGTGTGTTTTACTGGAGATAGGCACCAGCATCACCAGCAGCAGCAATAATCAAAAGAATCACAGCACTCACAACAGCAGCAGCAGCACCAGCAGAGCCCACAACAGCAGCAGCTGCAGCGCCATCATCAGCAGCGGTCACAACAACAACAGCAGATCCAGGCGACTAGCAAAAGTTTTTTGTTGTTAGGATCAGACACAGGTTCGGTAACTTCAAAAATACGAGGATATCGTCAAGCATTCTACTATGGGATCATCAGCTTCAAATATTTCCTTCCTGCAGAGCTGGAGTTACTATCACTGGAGACTTGCCATCTCTCAGGAGACAGTTACAATAACACAGGCTATCCTCAAGTTTCTCTTAACGTTCGTGAGATCGCACGTTCGTTGATCATCATTAAGTGGGATGGTTTTTCCAGTGCCAACTGTGAAATCACGTTGTGTGAGAAGGTTCGCGGAGGCAGTGTTCAGCTGAACACTTGATCACAAAACTGTGTGACAATTCTCAAAAGTCCCTCCACCACAACTCCCGGCGAGTCAATAATCTGTGTAACACTCCGGGTCTCTGGAAACATTTTCACCGTTATTACGAGAATGTCTTGGTCTTCGGAGTCTCTCTGGGTTACACATTCCCTCGCAAAGAGTGTAGTTTCATTCCTGTCACTTTTTAGACACGTTGTTTCTTAAAACAAGAGAACTGTGTCCTTTCTTCCATCAGTGTCAGCTGTTGTTTGTTTAGGTTCTCGTTTCTCCGCCGCCTGGCTGAGTGACCATCAAGCTGAGAGCAGCAGCAGCCTTCCGCCGCCTGGCCCTGAGGACCATCAGCTGGAGGCAGCAGCGCTCTTCCGCCGCCTCCTGGTGACCATCGCTGAGGCAGCAGGCAGCAGCTCTTCCGCCCCGGCCCTGAGTGACCATCAAGCTGAGAGGCAGCAGCGCTCTTCCGCCGCATGGCCCTGAGGACCATCAGCTGAGGCAGCAGCAGCCTTCCCGCCGCCTGGCCCTGAGTGACCATCAAGCTGGAGGCAGCAGCAGCCTTCCGCCGCCTGGCCTGAGTGACCATCGCTGAGAGGCAGCAGCAGCAGCTCTTCCGCCGCCTGGCCCTGAGGACCAAGCTGAGAGCGCAGCTCTTCGCCGCCTGGCCCTGGTGACCATCAAGTGAGAGGGCAGCAGAGCTCTTCCCCGCTCCTGGCCCTGTGACCATCAGCTGAGAGGGCAGCAGCAGCTTCCGCCGCCTGGCCCTGAGGACCATCAGCTGAGGAAGCAGCAGCCTCCTGCCACCTGGCCCTGAGGACCATCAAGCTGAGAGGCAGCACAGCCTTCCTGCCACCTGGCCCTGAGTGACCATCAAGCTGGAGGCAGCAGCCAGTCTCTTCCCGCCGCCTGGCCCTGAGTGACCATCAAGCTGAGAGGCAGCAGCAGCTCTTCCCCGCCGCCTGGCCCTGAGTGACCATCAAGCTGAGAGGCAGCAGCAGCAGCTCTTCCCGCCGCCTGGCCCTGAGTGACCATCAAGCTGAGAGGCAGCAGCAGCAGCTCTTCCCTGCCGCCTGGCCCTGAGTGACCATCAAGCTGAGAGGCAGCAGCAGCTCTTCCCGCCGCCTGGCCCTGAGTGACCATCGCTGAGGAGCAGCAGCTCTTCCGCCGCCTGGCCCTGAGTGACCCTCAAGCTGAGAGGCAGCAGCAGCTCTTCCGCCGCCTGGCCCTGAGTGACCACAAGTGAGGCAGCAGCAGTCTCCGCGCCTGGCCTGTACATTGAGGGAGAGACCCTTCCTGGGCTGGCCTGATGACGATCGTGACGGCAGCAGCTCTTTTAGTAACTTCAGTATCACAGAGTTGTCATTGACTTTGTTTTATTAGGTTTTGGAAGAGACTAAGGAAATCCAATACTAAAAATATTCTTGGTCATGATCCTTTCATATTCTCAAGAAACTTCTTAAGGAACATAAAGTCACAGTACCGTGACTGGAACAGCACACAAATAACCCACATATGGGTGAAACTTATAACGACGTTTCGGTCCGACTTAGAAACATTAACTATCACACACAAACATCGATGTGCGGATTATTTATGTAAGAAACGTCTTATCAAAGCTTTCTCGTTTGATGTACCGTACTCAGAGGCACATACGTAGCTCCAGTGATTCTTTATTGGATAGAACATCTTCCAAATCGATTCACGGAGCCCAATCAGATGCTCCATAAAATGAGCTTGGAAACGCTGCAGAAGCCTGCAGAGCCTCCATCTAGAGCCCTCCACAAGCTTCTGTATTAATCAGTCTAACGTGCCGAACCTCCGTAATACTGTATATAACAGCAGCAGCTTTGAGACTTATTTTACAATGCTTGACTTCCATAACCAATGATTTTACGTAAGAAAATGCTACGTCACACCCGTGAGCTGTGGGAAATACACAAAATACATCTGGATGCTAATACGTATTTTTTTTTAGCTCAATAGTCCACTTTTCTTACCAGTATTAACAATTATACCACCAGTCAGCCATTTAACTACCACTTTTCCACTTCCTCGATAACAAGAGTATTCAGATAACCTAACAACACTTCGGAACCATCTTTATTCCAATGACTTTCGCCTGAAACTAGGTTTCATATTTACTTAGGTCGCGAGCAGTAATAAATCTGCTGTCAACTGTCAACCTGTAGCGAAAAAAGAGTCGTAGTTCAAGTCTGCTGTCATAGTTCTCATGACGACCTCAGTAACTACATCAAACACTGGATCCCGATTATGTAAAGCAGATGCAGGTGGAGTGAAGGCTACAAGACTGAGTCCAGTCCATGCTCATGGTAAGCTGATATTTGATTATAAACATGTATTATGGCCCAGTGGCTAACGCGTCGGTCTGGAGCTTTGAGACACTCTGACCGCGGGTTCTAACTCCACCCTTGGTATGGTTTGTTTGCAATCGTGTCATTACGATTTCGTGAGTCAAACTGGGACAATCTCATTCGAGGGACTTCAAAACCTTGATCTAGGAATGTTTATCTGTCTGAACCACGAAGAGATGTTGAACTTGGTCCAGACGAGCTGCATGACTGTTGGTATCCCTGTGTAATTGATGTATACCTCGTTCCAGCTCTTTATTCCGTTTAATATACCACCTGCCACTGGGACCAGCCCACTGTGAGAATATTTATTAGCCTCACTGACACTAAAATTATCTTATTTCAGACCTGATATTTTTCCTGTACTTATCATTTTCATTGTTGAAAGAGAAATTCATCAGTCAACATCCAAGTTGTAGATTCTATATAATTGTGTTTTGATTCATTTATCTTGATTTGGAACCGGGATTTGATGAGCAGCATTTGAAATAGATCCAAATGCTGCAGCAAGAAACAAAGAGGTGAGTGGAGTGTCCCACAGGAACCTCTGCCACCGAAGACACTAAAGATGGTGGAGGTGAAGCAGAAGTCGAGGGTAGAGTTGAAGATGAAATACACTTGGTTGTTTTCATGTTTGTTGGAGCAGCAAACAACAAGTGTGTAATTCTTCTGGAGAACTCTGAGGCTGGAACCATGGCCGACAACACAAACCTTGTTGATTATAATCTTTTACTGGTTAAAGAGGCTGGAACCACGCCGGCCTGTGGGGGAGGGGGGTGATGGAAGGCATTCAGTCTCGATTCAGGGAACTGGAGCACAGATCCAATTCCTAGATCAAGAGCCTCTCACCAGCGTCAAGGAACCTCCCTTGAGGAGCGTCACGAGTAGAGAATCTTCCCACGAGAAAATGATAACCCAGTCACCAGCACCACATATCCAATGGAATACAAGGGTCCCAGTGGAAATACAAGGGTCCCAGTGGAAATACAAGGGTCCCAGTGGAAATACAAGGGTCCCAGTGGAAATACAAGGGTCCCAGTGGAAATACAAGGGTCCCAGTGGAAATACAAGGGTCCCAGTGGAAATACAAGGACTCCAATGGAAATACAAAGACTCCAATGGAAATACAAAACCCCAGTGGAAATACAAGGACCCCAATGGAAATAAGTCAGAGACTTTATTGGGTTATCCTGGGTAATCTACACTATGTATCAAAACTGTACTCATGTGTATCTGTTCCTAAATAAAGTTACTTACGTACAGTGTTACTAAGTTATCGCTGACAGATTGTCTTGAAACAACTTACTCCATCCTCTTTTCTAAGTACACCATTGTTACTGTCACAGGATAAATTACCAGTTCAGTAGTTTCACTGGCTGATAGTCTGACACTCCCGTGAGCAGTAACAATGGGATGCCACGTTCAATACGAAGCAAAGAAACAAAGTTAAGCGTCACAATTATTTGACCTCGATGGTATGCTGAATGACTCGTGAAATCGTAATACCATTGCAATCAGACCACGGAACGGGTGGGGTTTAGAACCCATGGCGCGTGAGTGGTAAAACTCCAGGCCAGTGCGGTAACCACTGGGCCAGCTGCTTACAATAACATTCATCCAACTAGGTATATTTATACACCATAGGGAGGTTAACATGGGCCCCATGTTGGATGAATCTTATCATAGCCAGCTGGCCCAGTGGTTAAAGCATTGGTGCTCTACGACTCACCCGCCATGGGTTTAAACCCCACCCGTACCATGGCTTGATATGCTAAAGTTATTCTTCACACGAGGCATTCTGAAAATATTGATATTTTATTTTTCAATGCATTTAAATTTGTGATTAATACTATAGTAATTTCACCATAACATTTTGTGATTCAAAAAACATAAGAAAGACAGAAGTGAAGTGACGGTGGTGGTCAGGACTTGACGAGTAAACAACCACGACAAACATTTACCTCTCATCTGTAAACTTGTTTACTAGGTAATATAAGTGTCACCTGGTAACTAGGTTAAAAGGACTGTGTGAGGTAGTGGTGTGAGGTAGTGGTGTTTTGAGGTAGTGTTCTGAGGTAGTGGTGTTTTGAGGTAGTGTTCTGAGGTAGTGGTGTTTTGAGGTAGTGTTGTGAGGTAGTGGTGTTTTGAGGTAGTGGTGTTGTGAGGTAGTGGTGTTGTGAGGTAGTGGTGTTGTGAGGTAGTGGTGGTGTGAGGTAGTGGTGTTGTGAGGTAGTGGTGTTGTGAGGTAGTGGTGTTGTGAGGTAGTGGTGTTGTGAGGTAGTGGTGTTGTGAGGCTAGTGGTGTGTGAGGTAGTGGTGTTGTGAGGTAGTGGTGTTGTGAGGTAGTGGTGTTGTGAGGTAGTGGTGTTGTGAGGTACTAGTGTTGTGAGGTACTAGTGTTGTGAGGTACTAGTGTTGTGAGGTACTAGTGTTATGAGGTACTAGTGTTTGGAGGACTAGTGTTGTGGAGGCATAGTGTTGTGAGGTACTAGTGTTGTGAGGTACTAGTGTTATGAGGTACTAGTGTTGTGAGGTACTAGTGTTTGAGGTACTAGTGTTGTGAGGTACTAGTGTTGTGAGGTAGTGGTGTTGTGAGGACTAGTGTTGTGAGGTATTGTTGTTGTGAGGTAGTGGTGTTGTGAGGTATTGTTGTGAGGTATGGTGTTGTGAGGTATGGTGGTGTGAGGTACTAGTGTTGTGAGGCACTAGTGTTAGAGGCACTAGTGTTGTGAGGTACTAGTGTTAGTGAGGTACTAGTGTTATGAGGTACTAGTGTTGTGAGGTACTAGTGTTGTGAGGTAGTGGTGTTGTGAGGTACTGGTGTTGTGAGATACTGGTGTTGTGAGGTACTAGTGTTTTGAGGTACTAGTGTTGTGAGGTACTAGTGTTGTGAGGTAATGGTGTTGTGAGGTACTAGTGTTGTGAGGTACTAGTGTTGTGAGGTACTAGTGTTGTGAGGTACTAGTGTTGTGAGGTGCTAGTGTTGTGAGGTACTAGTGTTGTGAGGTAGTGGTGTTGTGAGGTACAGGTGTTGTGAGTTACTAGTGTTGTGAGGTACTAGTGTTGTGAGGTACTAGTGTAGTGAGGTACTAGTGTAGTGAGGTACTAGTGTTGTGAGGTACTAGTGTTGTGAGGTACTAGGTTGTGAGGTACTAGTGTTGTGAGGTACTAGTATTGTGAGGTAGTGGTGTTGTGAGGTAGTGGTGTTGTGAGGTACTAGTGTTGTGAGGTACTAGTGTTGTGAGGTACTAGTGTTGTGAGGCACTAGTGTTGTGAGGTAATAGTGTTGTGAGGATAGTGTGGAGGACTAGTGTTGTGAGGTACTAGTGTTGTGAGGCACTAGTGTTGTGAGGTACTAGTGTTGTGAGGTACTAGTGTTATGGAGGTACTAGTGTTGTGAGGTACTAGTGTTGGAGGTACTAGTGTTGTGAGGCACTAGTTTTGAGGACTAGTGTTGTGAGGCACTAGTGTTGTGAGGTACTAGTGTTGTGAGGTACTAGTGTTGTGAGGTACTAGTGTTGTGAGGTACTAGTGTTGTGAGGTACTAGTGTTGTGAAGTACTGGAGTTTTGAGGTACTAGTGTTGTGAGGTACTAGTGTTGTGAGGTACTAGTGTTGTGAGATAATAGTGTTGTGAGGTAATAGTGTTGTGAGGTACTAGTGTTGTGAGGTACTAGTGTTGTGAGGTACTAGTGTTGTGAGGTACTAGTGTTGTGAGGTACTAGTGTTATGAGGTACTAGTGTTATGAGGTACTAGTGTTGTGAGGTACTAGTGTTGTGAGGTACTAGTGTTGTGAGGTACTGGTGTTGTGAGGTACTGGTGTTGTGAGGTACTGGTGTTGTGAGGTACTAGTGTTGTGAGGCATAGTGTTGTGAAGCACTAGTGTTGTGAGGTACTAGTGTCGAGGTACTAGTGTTGTGAGGTACTAGTGTTGTGAGGTACAGTGTTGTGAGGACTAGTGTTTGAGAGTGATGTTGTGAGGTACATAGTGTTGTGAGGTACTAGTGTTGTGAGGACAGTGCTTGGAGGCACTAGTGTCTGGAGGACTAGTGTGTGAGGTCAGTGTCTGTGAGGTAACTAGTGTTTGAGGACTAGTGTTATGAGGACTAGTGTTGTGAGGCATAGTGTTGTGAGGACAGTGTTGTGAGGCACTAGTGTGTGAGGTACAGTGTTGTGAGGCTACTAGTGTTGTGAGGACTAGTGTTGGAGGACTAGTGTTGTGAGGACTAGTGTTGTGAGGCTAGTGTTGTGAGGAAAGTGTTGTGAGGAATAGTGTGTGAGTTACAGTGTTGTGAGGTACTAGTGTTGTGAGGTACTGGTGTTGTGAGGTACTAGTGTTGTGAGGTACTGGTGTTGTGAGGTACTAGTGTTGTGAGGTACCACTAACATCTGAGCGCCTAAACTCACCTCTTGGTAGCAATCGTTCCATACATTATTTTTATTAATGCTGTCAATAACACACATTAGCTATCATCACAGACTAACTCAGGGGAAGTAACAGCAAGACTTGTCTTCCACTCTCTTATGTTGAGTCATAAAGATATAATCTTCCTTGTTATCTGTGTCAAGCAAATGCGGCTGGAAGATTGCTGCATGATGCAGGAAGCGGGGTGCTGTTCTGCTGTATACTTTTGTTGTTACTTTATTTGTTAAAGAGAAAGTGAGCAAGTGTTTGTTGTAAGACAGTGTTGTGGGGCGCTGCAAGGCAGTGTTGTGAGGCGCTGCAAGGCAGTGTTGTGGGGCGCTTCAAGGCAGTGTTGTGGGGCGCTGCAAGGCAGTGTTGTGGGGCGCTTCAAGGCAGTGTTGTGGGGCGCTGCAAGGCAGTGTTGTGGGGCGCTTCAAGGCAGTGTTGTGGGGCGCTGCAAGGCAGTGTGACCTGCCGGGTACTTCACGGAATATTGGATACATTAGCAGTGTGCTGCTACACTATTCTATGTTATAGTTTATGATGGACACATAAGCTAGGTATGTTTCTCTGTCATATTCCATCATTCACGATAATAATAATAATAAATCTTTATTTCTAAAAGTACATGTACAAGGTACACAGACCATAGTTGACATCAATGACATACTACTATATACAAAGCCGCTTGTTATGTAGAGCATTTCTTGCAAATTAGGTCAGTTTTGTCGCCAGGATGCGACCCACACCAGTCGATTAACACCCAGGTACCCATTTTACTGATGGGTGAACAGGGACAAGTGTAAGGAAACAAGCCCAATGCTTCCACCCTTGCCTGGAATCGATCCATGAACCCTCAGCGTGTGAAGCGAGAGCTTTACCTACCAGGCCACGGGCCTGGTTCATGGTGTTGAAATCTGTCAGCTTGACTCACAAAATCGTAATGACACGATTTCAAACAAACCATACCACGGGTGGGGTTCGAACCCGCGGTAACAGAGTCTCAAAACTCCAGACCGGCGCGTAAGCCACTGGGCCAGCTAGCTTCAATAAGATTCATCCAACTAGGTATATTTCTACACCATAGGGAGGTTAGCATAGGCACCACTGTGTCCACAAATGCAAGTTTTTACAGACGAATCTCCCGCTAGAATGGCCGTGACGAACTCTAGCTCAAGTCACCTCAAAGCCGTCAACATGACTCACGAAATCGTAATGACACGATTGCAAACAAACCATACCACGGGTGGGGTTCGAACCCGCGGTCACAGAGTCTCAAAACTCCAGACCGTCGCGTAAGCCACTGGGCCAGCTAGCTTCAATAAGATTCATCCAACTAGGTATATTTCTACACCATAGGGAGGTTAGCATAGGCACCACTGTGTCCACAAATGCAAGTTTTACAGACGAATCTCCCGCTAGTATGGCCGTGACGAACTCTAGCTCAAGTCACCTCAAAGCCGTCAACATGACTCACGAAATCGTACTGACACGATTGCAAACAAACCATACCACGGGTGGGGTTCGAACCCGCGGTCACAGTCTCAAAACTCCAGACCGGCGCGTAAGCCACTGGGCCAGCTAGCTTCAATAAGATTCATCCAACTAGGTATATTTCTACACCATAGGGAGGTTAGCATAGGCACCACTGTGTCCACAAATGCAAGTTTTACAGACGAATCTCCCGCTAGCATGGCCGTGACGAACTCTAGCTCAAGTCCCCCTCAAAGCCGTCAACATGACTCACGAAATCGTAATGACACGATTGCAAACAAACCATACCACGGGTGGGGTTCAAACCAGCGGTCACAGAGTCTCAAAACTCCAGACTGTCGCGTAAGCCACTGGGCCAGCTAGCTTCAATACGATTCATCCAACTAGGTATATTTCTACCCCATAGGGAGGTTAGCATAGGCACCACTGTGTCCACATATGCAAGTTTTTACAGACGAATCTCCCGCTAGCATGGCCGTGACGAACTCTAGCTCAAGTCCCCCTCAAAGCCGTCAACATGACTCACGAAATCGTAATGACACGATTGCAAACAAACCATACCACGGGTGGGGTTCGAACCTGCGGTCACAGAGTCTTAAAACTCCAGACCGTCGCGTAAGCCACTGGGCCAGCTAGCTTCAATAAGATTCATCCAACTAGGTATATTTCTACACCATAGGAAGGTTAGCATAGGCACCACTGTGTCCACAAATGCAAGTTTTTACAGACGAATCTCCCGCTAGCATGGCCGTGACGAACTCTAGCTCAAGTCACCTCAAAGCCGTAAACATGACTCACGAAATCGTAATGACACTATTGCAAACAAACCATATCACGGGTGGGGTTCGAACCCACGGTCACAGAGTTTCAAAACTCCAGAAAGTCGCGTAAGCCACTGGGCCAGCTAGCTTCAATAAGATTCATCCAACTAGGTATATTTCTACACCATAGGGAGGTTAGCATAGGCACCACTGTGTCCACAAATGCAATTTTTTACAGACGAATCTCCCGGTAGCATGTTATTGCGACCCCAGATTTGGGCCTCAATGTATATAATGTATATTACCATTTTCTATAATTTTATATTGCGAATATTCTCGATTATAGCTAAATCGTTAATATTTTGCTTTATATTATTATTAGACTACTATTTAACTTAGCTATATTTATTAGGTAGGATGTAATATTTTATATTATTGTGTTCGAGTGTTGTAACTGCCTTGGAGTTGGCAAACTACTGTTATGCTGCCGGCGTCTAGTTGCAGGGAGGAGTCAGTCTCGGAACACACCTGAGCTGGGTGGTTGTTCCTCTTTCCTCGCCTCTCTGGCCTGTTGACCC
>WNWK01004848.1:2500-30000 GCA_009830355.1 Cherax destructor
AAATATATTTCATTGTGTTTGTTTATTATTAAATTAATGTTAACGTATCTAAAATATATTTAGTTGGGTTAGGCTAAATTAAATTGCGCTTGGTGTAATAAGGTTAGGTAGGTTTTCAAAGTTTCCCTTGGTACAAAATTATATATTCTTACATTAACATAAATGAAAAAAATATATCTTTAAACGTATAAGAGAAAATTTTAAAAAAGACTTAATTTTAGATGAGTTCTTGCTAATTGACCAGTTTTACCTAATCGGCACGACATATATAACATTATTATTATTATTATAATGCAAACCAAGTGTAAACCCACCAGGGTCATACAGCGCTGCATTTGTTGTAAATAGCAGCTTGTTTTGGTGACGGAAATAGTCATTATTTATCTCTGCTGCCTTATTTGTTGGTTCCTAATTGGTTATCGTGCTACCGCAAGGTGTGCACGCCAATATTCTACACCTGTACTCACCTCACCTAGTTGTACTCACCTAGTTGTGGTTGCAGGGGTCGAGTAACAGCTCCTGGCCCCGACTCTTCACTTGCCGCTACTCAGCTAGTCCAAGATTATAGTTAGGCTATGAGTATAAATGTAAGTAGCTTAGTATTAACAAAGTCGTTCTCTATTGGCGTAAAATCTTGACTCACCAGCTGTGCCATGCAACATGGGAGGCCGGCCTTCAGCGGCACTTAATGTCGCGCGAGGGAAACCAACACCATTAACCGTGAATTATTTTATTTTATTTTATTTAAAACACATATATATACAGAGCATAAAAAAGGAAAAAATTCTGTAAGCTATGATATTGATACATTTATGGAAACGTCAACATTCCCAGACTACATTATCAATAATACATACAAATTGGTCCGTAGGACTGAGCTCTACAACATATAAGTCTTTATATTTTCTTACTGTACATTATTCCCTTCTTTTCCTCTTCTATGCTATTGACTCTTTAACATACATTATTATTATTTTCACAACTAAATATATACACCCAAGGTATAAACATGTCATGCCTAGGTGTTATTACTCGACACCTCCTCCCTGAGTTTACTGTGGTCCCTCCTCTGCATTATGCTATGTGATAATCACTTACAACTTTTAAATGTGATTTTGCCCCAAACTAATAAGACTACAGTTTATACAACTAAATTCTTCCTTTCATCACCAATACATCAACAACATGAATATATTCTCTTATAACATATATTTATGTGCTTCTGCATTACCATTATAGTATATCACCACTCGTCCTCCCAAAGCCATTCACCTACATACCTACAAGGTTTTTGCTGTTCACTTTCTCCAATACATATTTTATGCTTTGTTATGTTTATACATAAAACTGTATATATCTCAACCACGATTTTTTAGTACACTCGACATATATGTTAATCCATTGTTCTTTATAAAGTAATTCTTATATGTTTTGACTTGACATCTGCTAAAGTAACTCCATTTATCTTCCATACCTACATACACACTTCCACGTGTACCTTGACCGCAAGCTTCGTAGTTATTATTCTGTACATCTGTATATTGAAACAGTAGTTCATCCACTCATATCTTGAAACACCATTGTTCACATTAACATATTTGAACTGATTTTTGCAAACTCGAAAATGCGTTAACTACAGCTTCCCTTCCACACTATTTTCACTAAACAACGTCTAGACATAGCACATACGTTGTATAATATCTCCACCACACCAATCCTGCTTTATGCGAAGTAAACCTTCATTGTTTCCCTTACTTTAATGAATTCAAGTCGTCTATTTTGTCCGTCTATTTTAGTAATTTACCATCATCACATACACTATCCCTTACCTCCGCTGGTCATCATCCGTCTCCCCTTTGCATTAAAATTGCCTTTTGTCATCCGTCATCCTTTCCCCTCCCCCCCATATTTCCTCACTACCTTAATTCCCGTACATACTTACATACCTACACTACCCATTTCTTTTCCTACTACCCAACCTTTCCGCTTGTACCACCACCCAGCAAACCCTCCCCTCCCTAATTTCTCCCTTAATTCCCCCCCCTAGTGTCAAGCCCTTTTACATTCATTATTTCCTATGCTTTCAATAAGTCCCTTAAACTCATTTCTTTGTAGTGCTTCGAGAAAGCTCTCTCCCATCTCCCCCCATACACACATCTATTCCTATTTCTTGTTCCAATCATACTTTCTGCAAGCGCCCTGATACGCTCCCTTACCCCCGTGGTTTTCAACCTCCATGACACGCACACATAGTTGACCATTAAGTGCATTAATACCCTTCGCACCTGTTGACTCATACCATTTATATCCAAAATTATTGCCCGTAATACTGTTATGCTCCACCCCCAATTTTCTTAATACCCTACCCATCCATTCCCGTACCCCCCTAAATCCTCACAAAAATATATTGCATGATACCCTGTCTCCTGCATTCCACACCTGTCACAACTCCCGTCCTTAACTATACCCATCCTAAATAAAGCTGCTTTTGATGCCACCGCTCCATGTAAGAATCTATACATAAGTTCCTGGTCACTAGATCTCAATAACAAACCCTTGAATCCTTTCCATATATTGCCCCAATCATACATCGGGTATTCCCCTACACCTTCTTCTACACTTTTACCCCATCCACGTTTCTCCATATCACTTGCAGCTAACTTATGAGCTTTTTTTATCACCATTATATTTCTCAAGAGATCCCAACACTGCACCAAACTCTTGCCTCCCACCACCTACCTAATTCTTCTGACACTTTACCCCCCCCCCCCCGACCTGCCTCTACCCAACCCCACCTTATAACACATCTTTTAACATACATACATATTACGCTCTATCGCTATTAGCCCCAAACCCTCCATCTCCACCCAATTTCTAACAATCTCTTTCCTAATCCATGGTTTTCCAAATGCCCAGATGTATCGAAACACTTTAATCTCCAGCGTGTGTATGTCTTCTTGCATTAATGGGTATATCACTGCTACATGCCAAATCTTACTATATATCAATGTATTTACTGCTATCACCCTCTGCTCTAATGTAAGATCCCTTGGCCTCCATCCATTCATTCTATCCATTGCGATTTTCACTATCCTACCTGAATTTACACCACGCACTTCCACTTCATTACTCACATATATTATTCCACATATCTTAACGTTTTCCACTACTATCCACCCATGCCTCTTGCCCAACCTTTCCCCAACCCATCTACCTACCTCCAATAATCGTGATTTGGCCCATTTACCCTCATTCCCGTTGCTCTACAAAAAACCTCTATTATACGTCTCACATTGACCAGTCCCTCTACGCTGCCTACAAGCACTGTAGTATAGTCCATGTATTCCACTATCCCCTGCACCTCACTCGCTTCCCCCCCCTCCTCCCTCCCCCCCCACACCCTCCTTTACTAGTCTGTAGAATGGATCTTGCATACATGCAAATATACATTGCGACAGAGGGCATCCCTGCCTTAATCCCTTTTCCATTTTTACCATTCTCCCCACACGACCATTCACCTGCACTCGTATACATGCCCCGTTATACACTGTTTCAACCCATCCTACCACTTCCTCCCCAAACCCCTGGTGTCACATAATTTCATAGAGCACCTCTCTCTCCACACTGTCATATGCCCTTCTCCAATCTAATGCTAATACGACCCCTCTATGCTATTCTTTATATACTTTTTAATTCTTTCATGACCACTTATCATGCTTCTCCCTGGTATCCCACACTGTCCTTCCTCAATTACTCCTCCTAGCACTTTTTTCAACCTATTTCCCAATAATTCACATTCATCATTGCTAAAGGCCTGTAATTGCTCATTGTCACTCCTGTATCCCCTTTCTTAACTAACACCACCACACCCATGCATTGATCAGTACCTAAGCAACCCTCCTTCATTGTGTTAAAGAGCCAAACCAAACATTCCCTTAATACATTCCAATATATCCTATAGAAGTCATTAACTATGCCATCTATCCCTTGAGCCTTTCCCTTACTTAACCCATCCACTGCCTCCCATATCTCTTCCTCACTAATTGGACCTTCCATACTTACTCGTTCCCACTCTTCCACCTTTGCACTTATTCCCTCCATAATCGTTCTTCTCTCTGTTATGCCTACCCCATCACTTCTCCAATACCTCTCGAACCATTTATCCACGTAGACACCCATCGCCTCAGTCGTCCTTAATCTTCGCCCCTGCACATAATTCTCAAACGACTCCTCCACTTCTATGCTATTTACTGTCATACCGTCCCTCATTTTCCTACATTTGCTCAAAACATACTTCGAAGGCCTGACTCACGAAATCGTAATGACACGATTGCAAACAAACCATACCACGGGTGGGGTTCGAACCCGCGGTCAGAGAGTCTCAGAACTCCAGACTGTCGCGTAAGCCACTGAGCCAGCTAGCTTCAATAAGATTCATCCAACTAGGTATATATCTACACCATAGTGTAGAAATATACCTAGAAATATATGGTGTAGAAATATACCTAGTTGGATGAATCTTATTGAAGCTAGTGCCAGTGGCTACGCGACGTTGAGTTCTGAGACTCTCTGATCGCGGGTTCACCACCGTATGGTTTCAAGGCCTGTCGCCCCATAAGACATCATCCATCCCCGCCCTCAAACGACAAACATCAAATCTTTCATTCTGTATCTCTCTCAGCCTTTCTTTCAATCCCCTTATCTCCTGCACTGCATTAGGTCCATTCCTCTCGTAACATCTGGCCAAGAGCCCCTCTATGTACTTTTGTAACCCAAATCTCCAACCCGCCTCCTCTCTCCCCAGTCTTGTAAAAAACCCTTTTATACCCACTTTTGCCACTTTTTCCCACCACACTATGATACTCTCTTCCGACTCGATCTGCTTCTTACCTTGCTCCCACAACCCCTTCCACCATTGTACAAAACTTGCCTGTTTGTCCTCCCCACTCAACAATTTCACATTTAATTTTCAGCAACCCTATTCCATCTAACCGCTCCTTCCCAACTAACTTCTACTAGAACACCCCTATGATCTGAAAACCCTACATCTATCGTTTGCACACCTTCAGCCACTACCTGATCTGACCCATATATCCTATCCAATCTGGCTGCATAACCCTTACGAAGGTATGTGTGCTCCACTCCCTCCCCTCCACCTACCACGTCCTTCAATCCCACACTATTAAATACATCTCTTAAGACCCCTAACACACAGCCCAATCCACTAGGTTCCACATCTCTATTTCTGATAATGCAGTTCCAATCCCCTCCCACGATCGCTACTCCTGGCAACCCTCCTAAGACATATACCAAATATTCATTCACAAATTCGTCCTTGACCTTCCTGGAAAACTCCGCCGGCATATAAACCCCTACAAAGCATACTCTGACACCACCCCATTCCCCATCCACCTTTACTATACGACCCCCCACACTCCTCCCATGCAATCAAATGTAAAGGGCTTGACACCTTTATCACTACCGCAACGCCACCCTTTAATCTCCCTGAAGACCCAGCATATACATCATATCCTTCCAAATGTAAGTCTCTTCCTATCCTATAATTATGTTCCTCAAAAAACCCACTTGCACACCATAACGTCTCAATATCACCTCTACCCACTTCCTTTTAACCTCTGCCCTCATACCATTTACATTAATAGTTATACACTGGAAAACAACAATGAAGGTTTACCTCTCGACCTTGATGCATGCGTCACTTCAGTTTTCCCTGTGCCTCCTGCTCTGTTTGCACATTTCCCACCCTTGGCACCTTCCTTAATTTGCTTCCCTTCCTTTCCCCTCTTTGATGCATCCACCAAAGGCTTTTTACATGATTTCTGTGCGGGTGTTAATACATCCTCTCCATCTGATGATGCTACTGATCTCTTTTGGGATTACCCCGACACTTCCATACCTTGGCTACTTTCTTGCTCATGCACTTCCACACACACCATCTCACATACTAAACCTTGTTTCCTCGCTCTATCCCTTTCCATTTCAATTCCTAGTTCATTGTCTTCCCCCAAGACTTCTCCTGCAGCCATACTTAACTCCGGCAAGGTCTCAGCTATGAGGCTTTCCAATACCCCTTCCAAAGATATATTAGGGCTGGCTTTCCCTGTACCTTCCTCCTCTTCTGCTGTTTCTCTTTGCTCCTCTGTAGCTATCATAGGGAGTGTTTGACATGTCCCTGCACTGCCCTCCACTCTCCTGCTAATTCAACACAAGCACATCGTAGATGTGGAACACTCCTACAGGCCTTCGATATTTCAACCTCCAGCATAAATATTTGTCTAACCTATTGTTATACTAACCTAGTATTTGTTTTATCACCTTTTACTCATGTGCATATTGATTGTTCTACCTTATTGTATTACTACTACTACTACTAATATCACTACTACTACCACCACTAGTATTTCACCTCACTTTGAGAGTATATATAAACCCACTATGTCCATTATCGCTTGTAACGGCTTGAGAAAGCTCCTGGAGAGCGAAACGTTGCCACAATAAAATGTCACATTAGTTGCATTTGTGTCCTTTTACTTAACATATTGTCGGTAATTCTACCAATATTATTACATCCTATATAGTACTTGCCATATATTTATGTATGTGTATAGCTTAAGTGTTGTACGCTTATTGTGTAACAGAAACTTTACGAGGATATATTCATAACTTGTTCCTAAGTAGTTAATATACTAAGTCCATGTGTCTCTTTGGCACGCACTCATGTGTTATCATTACATGTGTTAGTGTGTTATAATTTTGTAATAATTGTTAATTTTGAAGCAATTTGGTTAGGTGAATTTTTATTTTCATACGTAGTGTCAAGGGTTATTTGCTTTGATGTGATTTGGGTGCTAACCGACACTAGGTGTATGAATTATAAGTTTTCAATTTTATAGTGAGAATATACAGGGATAAGGTAGGGGATAGGGTATAGGTTGGTATGTTATAAGTTATGTGTTAAGGTTTCAAATTGTCCTGTATGAGGGACCAGTTGTTCGATGTCCTGTCCTCAGGGGGGGGGGGTCGCTATGGGAGGGGATGGTTTGTTTCACCGTCATGTAATATGTTGTAAATTATGTACTTTATGTCATGTGGAACTTTGTTCTAAGGTTTATGTTCATAATGAAAGTCCTAGCTGCTCCTGACTGTGAGCTATATGTTGTTAGTGGGGTTATGTAAGGTGATGTTCTTTTGAGCGGTGTATCTGGTTTCTGATGTATTCATGTATGGTTTTAAATAAAATAAAAAAAAAATTGTTGTCAGTTAAGAAGGAACGGCTCTTTTTACGACATCCTACATTTAACACTAACTTTTAATAATATGCTGTTGCTGACTATTTAATAACAGCACAAATCACATGGCACATATTTTAAACATTTTATTGAATGACATTAACGTTACAGCTTGAGCTGGTTTTCCCAAGAAGTTATTTAGACTTCTGTTTCTCAAGAAAACATCTCTCCATCTATATATGGGTTTTCCTAGCTGAAATAGAAAACATCTCTCCATCTATATATGGGTTTTCCTAGCTGAAATACATATAAACAACAGGTGTAAACTCACTTGTTAGCAGCAGAAATACATACCCTGATAACAAGATTTTGCCCAGAAGAGCAGAAGACACTTGCTTGTGCCTTTCTTTACTCACGCCTCAGCCTTCTCTGTCTCACTCCAAAGTTTTAACGTTATCCGCCTCTCTTCTTAAACTTTTAATCATAGCTTAAACCCAATTTATCTTTATTTAATACTAATATTTAATACTAATATTTTTTGCTGATGACACTGTGCTTTTGGGAGATTCTGAAGAAAAGTTGCAGAGGTTGGTGGATGAATTTTGTAAGGTATGTAAAAAAAGAAAATTGAAAGTGAATATAGGAAAGAGTAAGGTGATGAGGATAACAAAAAGATTAGGTGACGAAAGATTGGATATCAGATTGGAGGGAGAGAGTATGGAGGAGGTGAATGTATTCAGATATTTGGGAGTGGACATGTCGGCGGATGGGTCTATGAAGGATGAGGTGAATCATAGAATTGATGAGGGGAAAAGGGTGAGTGGAGCACTTCGGAGTCTGTGGAGACAAAGAACTTTGTCCATGGAATTAAAAAGGGAATGTATGAGAGTATAGTTATACCAACACACTTATATGGGTGTGAAGCATGGGTGATGAATGTTGCAAAGAGGAGAAGGCTGGAGGCAGTGGAGATGTCATGTCTGAGGTCAATGTGTGGTGTGAATATAATGCAGAGAATTCGGAGTCTGGAAATTAGGAGGAGGTGCGGGATTACCAAAACTATTATCCAGATGGCTGAGGATGGGTTGTTGAGGTGGTTCGGACATGTAGAGAGAATGGAAAGAAACAGAATGACCTCGAGAGTGTATAAATCTGTAGTGGAGGGAAGGCGGGGTAGGTTGGCCTAGGAAAGGTTGGAGGGAGGGGGTTAAAGAGGTTTTGTGTGCGAGGGGCTTGGATTTCCAGCAAGCATGCGTGTGCCTATTTGATAGGAGTGAATGGAAACAAATGGTTTTTAATACTTGACGTGCTGTTGGAGTGTGAGCAAAGTAACATTTATGAAGGGATTCAGGGAAACCGGGCCGGACTTGAGTCCTGGAGATGGGAAGTACAGTGTCTGCACTCTGAAGGAGGGTGTTAATGTTGCAGTTTTATAACTGTAGTGTAAAGCACCTCTCTGTCTGGCAAGACAGTGATGGAGTGAATGATGACGAAAGTTTTTCTTTTTCGGGACACCCTGCCTTGGTGGGAATCGGCCGATGTGTTAATAAAAAAAAATATATATATATAACAATAAACAACAACATTAGAGCATTAACCAGATATAGAGAGTAAAGAAGCTGCACTTTATTTTAGGCTAAATATCTAGAGGAAACACAATGGAAAATTCTTGACAAGGAAGCATCAGCAAGAGTTAATCTCGTATTTTAATACATTATTAATTATTTGTTTCCTGTTACAATTGTTTGTTTCAACAAATAATAATGGGTCACTGATATTACACTGCTTATTCCTTCACTATCCTGCATTATTATTCACTACATCTGAGTTACAGAAACTACGTACATATTACGTAAGACAGAACAAAGGGAATATTTAGGTAGAGACACACATTAAAGATACTTTTAAAACATTCTCGACTAATATTTATCATAAACTAACATAAGCATGACTAGAGGAGCAGATTGCTTCGTTACAGTGTGAGGGGCAGTGAGTGCATAGTGTGAGTAGTGATGGGTAGTGTGAGGGGTTGAGGGGCAGTGAGTGCATAGTGTGAGTAGTGATGGGTAGTGTGAGGGGCTGAGGGGCAGTGAGTGCATAGTGTGAGTAGTGATGGGTAGTGTGAGGGGCAGTGAGTGCATAGTGTGAGTAGTGACGGGTAGTGTACTCACCTATTTGTACTCACCTATTTGTGGTTGCAGGGGTCGAGTCATAGCTCCTGGCCCCGCCTCTTCACTGGTTGCTACTAGGTCCTCTCTCTCCCTGCTTCATGAGCTTTATCAAACCTAGTCTTAAAACTATGTATGGTTCCTGCCTCCACTACGTCACTTTCTAGGCTATTCCACTTCCTGACAACTCTATGACTGAAGAAATACTTCCTAACATCCCTTTGACTCATAGGAGTCTTCAACTTAAAATTGTGACCCCTTGTTTCTGTGTCCCCTCTCTGGAACATCTTGTCTCTGTCCACCTTATCTATTCCTCGCAGTATTTTATATGTCGTTATCATGACTCCCCTAACCCTCCTGTCCTCTAGTGTCGTCAGGCCGATTTCCCTTAACCTTTCTTCGTAGGACAATCCCCTTAGCTCTGGGACTAGTCTTGTTGCAAACCTTGCACTTTCTCTAATTTCTTGACGTGCTTGACCAGGTGTGGGTTCCAAACTGGTGCTGCATACTCCAGTATGAGCCTGACGTATATGGTGTACAGAGTCTTAAATGATTCCTTAGTGAGGTATTGGAACGCTATTCTTAGGTTTGCCAGCCGCCCGTATGCTGCAGCAGTTATCTGATTGATGTGTGCCTCAGGAGATGTGCTCGGTATTATACTCACCCCAAGATCTTTTTCCTTGAGTGAGGTTTGCAGTCTTTGGCCACCTAGACTATACTCTGTCTGCGGTCTTCTTTGCCCTTCCCCGATATTCATGACTTTACATTTGGCAGGGTTAAATTCAAGGAGCCAGTTACTGGACCAGGCTTGTAGCCTGTCCACGTCTCTTTGTAGTCCTGCCTGATCCTCGACTGATTTGATTCTTCTCATTAACTTCACATCATCTGCAAACAGGGACACTTCTGAGTCTATCCCTTCCGTTATGTCATTCACATATACCAAAACAGTACAGGTCCTAGGACTGACCCTTGTGGAACTCCACTCGTCACAGGTGCCCACTCTGACACCTTGTCACGTACCATGACTCGTTGTTGCCTCCCTGTCAGATATTCTCTGATCCATTGCAGTGCTTTTCCTGTTAGGTGTGCCTGATCCTCTAGCTTTTGCATTAACCTCTTGTGAGGAACTGTGTCGAACGCCTTCTTGCAGTCCAAAAAATTGCAGTCTATCCACCCCTCTCTCTCGTGTCTTACTTCTGTTACCTTGTCATAAAACTCCAGTAGGTTTGTGACACAGGATTTTCCTTCACTGAAACCGTGCTGGTTGTCGTTTATAAGCTTGTGTCTTTCTAGGTGCTCCACCACTCTCCTCCTGATGATCTTCTCCATGACTTTGCATACTATACACGTCAGTGACACAGGTCTGTAGTTTAATGCCTCGTGTCTGTCTCCTTTTTTAAAAATTGGGACTACATTTGCCATCTTCCACGCCTCAGGTAGTTGCCCAGTTTCAATGGATGTGTTGAAGATTTGTGTTAGTGGCACACACAACATCTCTGCTCCCTCTCTAAGGACCCACAGAGAAATGTTGTCCGGTCCCACCGCTTTTGAGGCATCAAGTTCACATAGCAGCTTCTTCACCTCCACCTCGGTTGTGTGTATTTCATCCAGCACTTGTTGGTATACCTCCCTATTCTGAATTCCTGGAGTCCTTCCTGTCTCCTGTGTAAATACTTCTTTAAATCTCATGTTGAGCTCCTCACATACCTCTTGGTCGTTTCTTGTGAACTCCTCACCTTCCTTCCTCAGCCTGATTACCTGGTCCTTGACTGTTGTTTTCCTCCTGATGTGGCTATACAACAGCTTCGGGTCAGACTTGACTTTTGATGCTATATCATTTTCATATTGTCGCTGAGCCTCTCTTCTTACCTGTGCATATTCGTTTCTGGCTCTTCGGCTAATCTCTTTATTTTCCTGGGTCCTTTGTCTTCTGTACTTTTTCCATTCTCTATTTCACTTAATTTTTGCCTCCCTACACCTCTGGGTGAACCATAGACTCGTTCTGGTCTTCCCATTACTTCTGTTTTCCTTGGGGACAGTGAGGGGCAGTGAGTGCATAGTGTGAGTAGTGATGGGTAGTGTGAGGGGCAGGGTGCATAGTGCGAGCAGTGACGGGTAGTGTGAGGGGCAGTGAGTGCATAGTGTGAGTAGTGACGGGTAGTGTGAGAGGCAGAGTGCATAGTGTGAGTAGTGACGGGTAGTGTGACGGGCAGAGTGCATAGTGTGAGTAGTGACAGGTAGTGTGAGAGGCAGAGTGCATAGTGTGAGTAGTGACGGGTAGTGTGAGAGGCAGAGTGCATAGTGTGAGTAGTGATGGGTAGTGTGAGAGGCAGAGTGCATAGTGTGAGTAGTGATGGGTAGTGTGACGGGCAGAGTGCATAGTGTGAGTAGTGACGGATAGTGTGAGAGGCAATGAGTGCATAGTGTAAGTAGTGACAGGTAATGTACTCACCTAATTGTGGTTGCAGGGGTCGAGACTCGGCTCCTGGCCCCCTCTTCACTTATCACTACAGTCCCAGCTCAGCTCTCATAGAGGGAGGGTGTATTTGAGCTGGTCCCTAGCGGCAACTTGTGGAACTACTTCATTTTCACAAGATGGTGGAGCGTAGCAGGAGAAGGGTAAACAGGGTCTGCATCGAGCTTGTAAAATGAGCTATATATCCCAGAAATGTTGATATCCTACTGCCAGCCATTATCCGAGACACTTATGGGATACAGAATCCAGAATTATATGGGATATCTCTAAATGGTGTGTCCTAGATATTTGTGAAGCTCTTGTCTACTAGTGTATATGACCGTGTTGTGGAGCACTATCAGGATCGACGTATGGAGGTCACACCAGTTTTGGATGTGGTCTTAAAGGATGTCTCAAGGTTTTACTTGTGGGTACAAATACGTAACGTGCCTTTTGAGGCCGGAGACCAGGACATCAGGGACGCCTTCGAGAAGTATGGAGTAATTCATGAAGCTTCACCAGGGCAATGGACTCAGGGTTTATATGCCGGATTTCCGGAAGGTTCATACAAGCTTAAAATGACCTTAAGGAGTCAAATCCCATCGTATGTTGTTATGGAATAGTTCTGGACCCAGGTATACATTACCTATGCCAGACAGGTTCATACGTGTCGCATATGCGGCTCAATTGGGTATATGGCGAGGGATTGCAGTCATAGGACAAACCAACAGTACTCTCGACGAAATGCCAATGAGAGGAAGGGTGAAGATGTGGAAAGGATGCGAGAGGACGTGGGCGTTGTGCATTCAGCCAGGTGGAGTGACGAAGCGGAGAATGATGAGGACTGTGCCTATACCCTGTCTACGGACATTGAGGGGAACGGTTTTGATGTATGTAAGGAGATCCCTGGATCAATGGATATGGGATTGGGTGTAAATGAGCGTTGTTAGAGGATATCCAGGACTTGCTTGAAAGTCCTTTGGATGCATTGTTACCCCAGAATGAGGTGTGTACGAGTGATGTGGAGACGGGTGAAGTGGAGCAGGTGAACTCAGTGATAAGTGATTTTGAGGCGCCCCCGTCTGTGAGGGTAGTGAGTATTGAAATTCATCGTTCTCAGAATGATGATGGTATGAAGACAATAGAGACCTCACGGAAATGGCCCAGCGGTTCTGAAGGGGATGATGTTCTTACTCCTGCCCAAAGGCCAAATAAGACATGGGTGGAAGTGGCTAAGGGTGGGAAAGGGGGGAGTAGGAGTAGGGAAACGTGCCAGGAAGGTAAAAAGCATATTGACAGGATGAGTGATAAGGCCTCTGATAATAGTGATAAAAGTGTTAAGGTTGGGTTTGTTCAAGCCAATGTACATAAATTGCAGAGACACAGAGAGAAGGCCCCAATGCAGCCTTCAGGTGCCTTACGATGAATGCTAATGGCCTCAAGACTGAGGTCAAACGAAAATGGGTCGAAGTTATGTTAAAGAGAATGAAAGTTGATTTACTTTTTATTCAGGAGCATAATTACCGGTGCGGGTATGAATTATGTTTGCAAAGACATCAGGTGTTTGCTGGGAGCTCGGAAAATTTCAAGGGAGGGGTTGCTGTTGGAATCAGAGGGTCCAGCCCTTTTCGCCTATTGACATGGGAAGAAGGGGAGGGGGTGAATTGTGAGGGTCGAAGGGTTTTGGGGTGATTTCAAGGTGTGTTTTGCAGGAGTTTATATGCTGGCGGTAGCCTGTAGAAAGGTGAAGGAAGACTTTGTAAGGGACCACTTGGTTTATTATATGCGTGGCCTGCCTATGATAACTGTAGTGGGCGGGGACTGGAATTGTGTGATTCGAAGGAAGGATGTTAAGCCCTGGGGTGCCGGCTGTGTGTTGGGAATACTGAGGGATGTGTTGGGAGTGGTAGGTATGGTGGATGTGTTGCAGGGTGATGGTTGGAGGGTTGAGCATACCTTCATGCGTAAAGGGTATGCTGCATGGCTGGATCAGTGTTCCCTATGTATGATTGGGGGAGTGTTTGGACCAGTTTTGGTAAGTTGCGCTTGTCTTCACAGGTTAGGGTCACGGTGTATAGATTTTTGCATGGGGTACTAGCATCAAGGGTCGTGCTGTTTAATATGGGGTTTATAGGGGAGGGGATGTGTGAGTGGTGTGGGGGTAGCAAAACTGCATTTCATGTCGTTTACTTTTGTGAGGATTTGAGTAATTTGAGGTTATGGTTTAGTAGGGTGATTCGCATGATGGGAGGAGGGGGGGTTTGATTACTTTGCGGGTTCTGAGTCTTGATATTGGGGGCGTTCGCAGTGATGTGAGGAGAGCACTAATGTACCTGGATGCTGATTATATACATACAGCCTGGTCAATGTGAGGGGTAAGAGGAGATATGAGGATCAGGGTCTTGGCGGCGAGGTTTTACAAAACGGCGAAACGAAATAGTGAGATATATGGGAGGGCGTGGGTAAAGGAGTTCCCTGAAGTGTACTGGGACATGACAGTGGCAAACTTATTGGGGTTGCGTTAATGGTAAGGGTAAGGGCTGGATCCTCAGTGATAGGGAATGAGAGTATGTGTTTGGGGGATAGGGGATGGCAAATGATGATGATTATGCTGATACAACTTGGTAGGGTTGACAGGTGGGTGTGCATTTGTAGGGTTCAAAGGGTTTCGGGTGACGGATGACGATAAAACTGTACTCATGATGGGGAGGTTATGTGTGGGATTGCGTGTGAATGAGGGGGGGGGGTTATGTCAGGGGAAATGCATCGGGGGCTTGTCTCTGTGGATCGGAGGAGATTTTGGCCTTAGCCTGTTCTTTAATTTATACATATATGTGTTTAAAGGCCAGTGTTGGTTCATATTGTGAAATTTTTGATTGCCATGTTGTGTGTGTGTGTGTTGTAGATATCAGCGGCAAAATATATTCAAGTCCTTCCTGGAATTTTTTGATGTCAAAGGAAGTTGGTTATGCTGTTATGAAATGGGTTATGTACATGTGATACGCCTTTTGAAGTGGTTCTATGTATTATTGAATTTCTATACTATGTTTGTATTATTTAGCTCCTCTGTATAGTAATGGTTGTTTGGAGCCCTTTTGTGCCTGATTAATTCATAGTATCTTGCTACCTTTGGTGAGATATATTAATGGTCAATTGAATGTCTTTCACAGTATGTATGTTGTGGTCACTAGGATCTAGGAGATATTGGGATATACTGCTAGTTATGAGAACCTTATATGTCGCAGTTTTGTACATATGGTTTAATCACGATATATAGTCCCGACTTTTGTGATTTGGAGTAATATCAATATATTCAGATATTAATGGAATATGTTTATCCATATATGTTGTCAGTTAGGTTATGTGTTTCATGATGTACATATGTGTTGTCAGTTAGGTTATGTGTTCATGATGTACATATATGTTGTCAGTTAGGTTATGTGTTTCATGATGTACATATGCTTTGTATGTATAATAGGGCTGTCTTTAGTAAGGCATATTCTTATATAATGAGGATGGATTAATGTTATCTTGGGACATATGACAGATCAAATTAACATGGGTGGTCAGGGATTTGTCTCAAATTGTGTGTTTAGACGTATATTAGTATTCTTAAATATCTACGAGGAAAAGGAAGGGGAAGGGGGTATCTCAGCAGATAATTAGTTCACCAAGATGTAGTATGTTGTATTTTCAGGATGATGGACCCATTGTATATGTGTATGTCCGTGGTGTATCAATGGTTTCTAAATAGTATGTAAACGTGTTGCCTTACAGAGTGTACTAATATATGTATTGTGTATTTTTTTTAAATACAATTATGTTATAATAGGGTTGTGTAGCCTTATTTGTAGATAAGGCTCTAATGTTCATGTGTTAGTTTTTGTTGTTTTATGGGTGTGTTTGCTGTTTTCTTTCGTGTACTTGGGTATAGGAAAAAAAATTTGTTGGCTCTTGGGCCAAAATTTCTTTGTCTCTGTTTTGTATATATTTTTTAATAAAAAAAAAAACTTATCACTACTGGGTCCTGTATCTCCCTGCTCCATGAGCTTCATCAAACTTCGTCTTAAAGCTATGTATGGTTCCTGCCTCCACTACATCACTTGCTAGACTATTCCACTTCCTGACTACTCTATGACTGAATAAATACTTCCTAACATCCTTCTGACTCATCTGAGTCTTCAACTTCCTATTGTGACCCCTTGTTTCTGTGTCCCCTTTCTGGAACATCCTGTCTCTGTCCACCTCGTCTATTCCACACAGTATTTTGTATGTCGTTATCATGTCTCCCCTAACCCTCCTGTCCTCCAGTGTCGTCAGGCCGATTTCCCTTAACCTTTCTTCGTAGGACATTCCCTTAGCTCTGGAACTAACGTTGTTGCAAACCTTTGCACTTTCTCTAATTTCTTGACGTGCTTGACCATGTGTGGATTCCAAACTGGTGCTGCATACTCCAGTATGGGCCTGACATACACGGTGTACAGAGTCTTGAATGATTCCTTACTAAGGTATCGGAACGCTATTCTCAGGTTTGTCAGGCGCCCATATGCTGCAGCAGTTATCTGGTTGAAGTGTTCTTCCGGAGACGTGCTCGGTGTTACACTCACCCCAAGGTCTTTCTCCTTGAGCGAGGTTGCCTTTGACCACCTAGCCTATACTGTCTGCGGTCTTCTTTGCACTTCCCCGATTTTCATGACTTTACATTTGGAGGGTTAAATTCGAGAAGTCAGCTGCTGGACCAGGTGTCCAGCCTGTCCAGGTCTCTTTGAAGTCCTGCCTGATCCTCATGTGACTTAATTCTCCTCATTAACGTCACGTCATCTGCGAACAGAGACACTTCTGAGTATATCCCAGTCCTAGGACTGACCCCTGTGGGACCCCGCTCGTCACCGGCGCCCACTGTGATACCTCATCACGTACCATGACTCGTTTTGCCTTCGTGTCAGGTATTCTCTGATCCAATGCAGTGCCCTTCCTGTTATACACACCTGATCCTCTAGCTTCTGCACTAATCTCTTGTGAGGAACTGTGTCAAAGGCCTTCTTGCAGTCAAGAAAATGCAATCAACCCACCTCTCTCTCTCGTGTCCTACTTCTGTTACTTTGTCTTAAAACTCCACAAGGTCTGTGACACAGATTTGCCTTCCACGAATCCGTGCTGGTTGTCGTTTATAATCTTGTTCCGTTTCAGATGCTCCACCACTCTCCTCTAATAATCTTCTCCATGACTTTGCATACTATACACGTCAGTGACAATGGTCTATAGTTTAATGCCTTGTTTCTGTTTCCTTATAAATGGGAACTACATTTGCCGTCTTCCATACCTCAGGTAGTTGCCCAGTTTCAATGGATGTGTTGAAGATTGTTGTTAGTGGCACACACAGTGTCTCTGCTCCCTCTCTAGGGACCCATGGGGAGATGTCCGGTCCCACCGCCTTTGTGAGGGGCAGTGAAAGCATAGTGTGAGTAGTGACGGGTAGTGTGAGGGGCAGTGAGTGCATAGTGTGAGTAGTGACTAGGTAATGTGAGGGGATAGTGAGCGTGTAGTGTGGGGATGAGCATTGACTAATGTGAGGGCAGTTAGTGGGTTGTGTGAGTGTAGTGGGTAGTATGAGGGCAGTAAGTGGGTTGTATGAGTGTAGTGGGTAGTGTGAGGGCAGTAAGTGGTAGTTGAGGTAGTGGGTAGATGAGGGAAGTGGGTGTAGTTGAGTGTAGTGGGTAGTGTGAGGGCAGTAAGTGGGTAGTGTGAGTGTAGTGGGTAGTATGAGGGCAGTAAGTGGGTTGTATGAGTGTAGTGGGTAGTGTGAGGGCAGTAAGTGGGTAGTGTGAGTGTAGTGGGTAGAGTGAAATTATTAAGTGGATAGCATAAGAATAGTGATTAGACATCAATTACAAATATATTTTCAACTTCTCTTACAGATTTTTATTTACAATTATATTTTCATTTACTTGATCAGAAAAATTGCAAAAAAATAAATATAATTACAATTGACAATTAATTAAATAAATTTCATTTATTTAAAAAATTTTTTTGAAATCATTGCCAAATTTTCGATACAATAATTGACTGGGTGGACGTGCAGTCAGGTGCTCCCACATCCTTCAGACAACCAACCTTAGAGAACTTCATTTAAAAACGTTAGAGAAGCACAAAGAAACACAAAATGAGTGTTTGCTCTTCCGCATGGGCAGAAACATACTTGAGGAAGAGCATACTCGTTTAGGGAAACTCGTGTAAGCATATTCTGAGAAACAATAACACACATAGAGGAGTACATTCAACCACATTTACGGAAATACATACAGACACACTTTGGAAAGTACAGGCAAACACGTTTAGTGAAGCACATATGATTACACGCAGGGAAGGACTTAAAAACACAATTAGGAAAATAAAAACTTAGTGATGCTTCTACAGTTTCATAATTCTTTCTTGTTATTTCGAAGGGACACGACTTCAGGAACTAATGCTCTATAATCGAAAAAAATGTTATAATTCGTAGTAATGTAGAGCAAATCATTATGTTAGTAAAATTCTACACTGATAGTTATAGATATATAAGCTGTTTTGTGGGGGGACAGGCCGTCGGCCTGTGTTCTGCGTGGGCAGAGGCAGAGGCGGGCGGTGACGGAAGTGATGGGGTTGAGGGTACACGTGGGGTTGGACGGGTATAGGGAGGGGCAGGAGTTGGTTACAACAGAGGGTATTAGTGGGTATTTAGATGCGTGTTTTAAAATGAATTTGTCTAGTGAGGGTATCAATGATGAGGCTTTGAACATCATTGGGGTGTCAGCAGTGTGATTTGAATGAGCGTGATAGGGATCTGTTGAGAGGACATATAATGGAGGATGAGGTATGGCAGGCGTTGTCAGGGATGAGTATGGGTAAGGCTTCAGGAATAGATGGGTTATCCAGCGATTTCTATGTTCAGCATTGGGGCGTTTTCAAAGGGTTTCTAGTACGACTGTTAATGAGATGAAGGGGAGAGGGGTGATGGAGGATCTTCAAAGTACGTCAGTGGTGGTTCTCGTAGCAAAGGGTAGTAGGCAAGAAACCGTGTTGGACTATAGGCCCATATCATTGATGTGCGGCGATTATAAGTTGTTTGCAAAGATCCTGGCGAATCGTCTTAAATGGGCGTTAGACACGGTAATAATGGATGGGCAATATGGCATTCCTGGTAGGTCAATGTACGAGGGACATGGTAAAATCAGGGATTTTGTTGATGTTAGTCAGGCGGAGGGAGGGGGATTGGAAGGCTGCCTATGATAGCGTGGAGAGGGAGGCTTTATGGAGTGTTACGTATTGGCAGGGGTTTGGGGCGTAGGTGGTATCGTGGGCACGAACTTTATATTGAGGGGCGTCGATGCATATGCAGGTCAATGGGTGGGTAGGGTCAAGTGTATGTATGAGTAGGGGTTTGTGGCAGGGGTGTCCCCTGTAGCAAGTGCTGTTTACATGTTTACAGAATCCTTTTTATAGGGCGATACAGGTTTGTGTGGGGGAGGGAGGGTGGATGCGAGGTGTAGGGAGGGCTGGCATTGTGGGGTATGTGGATGAAACGGTTCTGGTGGGTAAGGAGGAGGGATTACGGGGTGTGGAATCCATAATAAAGGTTTTTAGCAAAGCCACGGGTTTGAATATTAATAGGAATAAGCCAACATTAATGGAGGTTGGGAATTGGTTGGGGGGCGTGGGTGTCAGGGGGGTCTGTGGATTTGTGGAGTGGTGTATATGAGGAATGATTGGATGGCAAGGGAGTACAATTCGGGAAGGATAGTGGAGCGAGTGCTGGAGAGGTTAGCAGGGTTGAGACCAACGCTACTTGTGCTGCAGCAGCGGGTGGTCGTGGCCAACATGCTGCTTTATAGTAAGGTGTGGCACATGGCCGTGGTCTATCCGCTGTTGCAGTGTGATGTGAGGAGGTTGCAGGGAAGGATTATGAGGTATGTCTGGGGTTCAGGGTGTGAATGGCTTAAGAGGGATGTGGTCACGAGACCACCTTGTCAGGGAGGACTGGGATAAATTTCACAGGATAGGAGGCTACGAAGTATATATGTGAAACAAAGTTTTATGCGATTAGGGAGAGATGGGGTGAGTGTAGGTAATGTGCATGCGGATGTAAGTAGGTGGTGGTGGGGGGAGGGATTTGTGTGATTGTGAGGCCATGATGAGGGTACTTATGCATGTTGGGGAGCCGAGGAGCGTAAAAGTGGGGTCACTGGAAAAGGCGGGGAGGTATAGGACTGAGGTGGAGGGTGTTGGTGTTTTTCCTATTTATGATTGGAGGGAAATTTGGGGATGTTTTAGTAAACTCCGCATCCGACCATGTGTGAAGGAAGTAGTACATCGGTTTTTGCATGGCATTTTGCCGTCAAGGGTAGTCTTATACAATAGGAGGGTAACCGAGGATAAATTATGTGGCATGTGTGGACTGGAGGAAACAACTCACCATGCAGTGTATTTCTGTAAACAGATGGATTGTCGTGTGCTTTTTTTTTGCAGGTGTTGAGGGTGATCAGTTTGGAGGTGGGGATGGGGGGTGTTATACCTTGTAATGGATTATGTTTATCTATCATGGGCAGTGAGGACCGTAGGGATGGGGCGTGGCGTATGTAAAAGGGCGTTGGCGGCAGACTTTTACAGAACTAAATGTAGGAATCGAGAAGTTTTTCGGGGTAGTTGGGAGAAGGATTTTTCGAAGGGCTACAGGGATTTTACATTAAGAGACTTAGTGATTTTGTAACGTAAGGGGAAATCAGGCGGGCTAGTTTCCCAGAAAGGGCGAGTGTGTGAAGTATGGTGAGGTTTTCCCTATGTTGATGCAAACGCCAACTCTGGTGTTATTATATTTGACGGTCAGGCTGTGATTGTGTTTTTATGTGGAATAGATGTGTTTTTCTTTGTTTTTATGTGGTCTGAATGATCACATAACCTGTGGTGTATCTGCTCAAGTAAATTGTTATATTCACAATAAGGATGCGTTTTGGTGTTGTTTAACAAATAGTTAATAGTAATGCGTTTCATTAACATTGGTTCTGAGATATGGGGTTTACTCTTTGGATTAAGGAGCTCAGGGTTACTGTGGGTACATACGACCCGTTTGTGGGTTGGTTATTATGTGGGGTTTGATATTCTATTGCTATGTTGGGTTCTTACATATGGTTACGTGTTACATGTGAATGTTTTTCCACCGTTCTGGTGGTTGTGGCCTCTGTGAAGTATTAATGATTCTTTATGACGTTACAGTAACTTCACTGAGGATTGTGTTAGGAGTATTTTGTAACATAGTGGTTTTTTATTCATAATTGTCTTAATGATTCCTGCAGACTTCATTATATGTTCATGGAATTGTTTTTGTATAAAGGAATATGGGGTAGGTTTTCTGGTTTAACTGTTATTGTGTATTTTTTTATTTTATTTTATGTTGCATTGTTATAGCAACTTGTGCACCATACTCTGTATGTGAAGAAAGAGTCATTGTTGACAATGTATTATTTACATATGTTTTAAATAAAATATAAAAAAAATAATGAGATTATACGGAGGCGAGGCTGCAGCCTGACCGTCAGTAGCTGCATCCTTCACGAGAGATGCGTTGATGCTGGTGGAGGGATCTTGATTCAAGGAATTGAAACTACCCTCATCATCTTCGGAATAAACCTGATTGACTACTATTCCCAAAGAGATGTATGACCCTCATAATTATTTTGATAATAACAATAGTAACTTCATTCTCCATGTAACACTGCCAACATTATGATGTTAAAACGCAGTACATCGTTGTCACTAACGTTGTTTCCGATTCAGAATGAATGTAAATGAATGTCAGGTGAAAGCAACAACATGCAACAAAGGATTTCCCGGCAGGTGTTGGTGTTGCAAGTCATCCAAATTATCCAGGGGCGGCAGCACTGTGTTTTTCCTGGATCCTGATGTTATCAGCTTACCCGTAAAACCTCATTTCGTAATTTCTGTTTAGTGATTTTATGGTTGGCATTTTATGATAGAACATATGAATATAAGTAACAACGAAAATAAACCCCTAAAGATAACTGGATTAATAATAATGAAAGATATTATACATTATAACAGCCCAGACAACTTCCTCAGTCGTTGTGGATCTGAGGTGTAGACACAGGTACAGTTAACCTGTGTACACGATGTAACTACAGCAGTATAAACCAAAGTTTTGTGGACCTATGTACCGGTGAAGCCACAGGTGAATACCTACGAAGTCATAAGTTTAGTGAATTTGATTATGTTAGTAAGTTTACTTAGGTACACAAATGTATACTTATCATACAGTGTGTAAATTACCTAGGATAACCCCTAAGAATGTCAAACTGACTTTTTCCACTGGGGTCCTCGTAGCTACAGGTGCAGAGGCCTCAGCAGCTGTGTAGGTTTCAAGTGTAGAGGACATGAGCAGCTGGGAAGCAAAAAAATAGTGAATCTCAGTAGTGTAACCAAAAATGATAAGGACCCCAATGGAAATAATTCACTTTGACCTTTTTTTGGGTTATCCTGGGTTCTCTACACATATGCTGTTACGTATGATAATCTATGTAACTGTATTTGTGTATACCTGAATAAACTTACTTATGTGTAACCCCAGCTGCAGTGAACTTTATAAGCTTGTAGGTGACCTAAGTAACGGTGATGCCGTAAGACTCGCCGCGTCGCCAGCCTCAGTCAGGGACTCAGTTATTGTGTGACTCTCAGCGGGGCAGCACCACGATGACACGCTGCTCACAGTTGTGTGTGATACTTGTGTTTGTTGCTGTGTGGACCAAACCAACCACTACACAGACGCAGGGTGAGTGTACTCCAATGTGGCTGTCATTATACAATACCAGTGTGGCTATCGGTATACATCACTAGTATGGCTATCATAATACACCACCAGTGACCAGTATGGCTATCATAATACACCACCAGTCACCAGTATGGCTATCATAATACACCACCAGTGACCAGTATAACTATCATAATACACCACCTGTGACCAGTATGGCTATCATAATACACCACCAGTCGCCAGTACAGCTATCATAATACACCATCAGTGACCAGTATAACTATCATAATACTACACCAGTGACTAGTATGGCTATCATAATACACCACCAGTGACCAGTATAGCTATCATAATACACCACCAATGACCAGTATAGCTATCATAATACACCCCCAGTCACCAGTATGGCTATCATAATACACCACCAGTGACCAGTATGGCTATCATAATACACCACCAGTGACCAGTATGGCTATCATAATACACCACCAGTCACCAGTACGGCTATCATAATATACCATCAGTGACCAGTATGGCTATCATAATACTACACCAGTGACCAGTATGGCTATCATAATACACCACCAGTCGCCAGTACGGCTATCATAATACACCATCAGTGACCAGTATGGCTATCATAATACACCACCAGTGACCAGTACGGCTATCATACTACAACACAAGTGACCAGTATTGCTATCACAATACACCACCAGTGACCAGTATGGCTATCATAATACACCACCAGTGACTAGTATGGCTATCATAATACACCACCAGTGACTAGTATGGCTATCATAATACACCACCAGTCACCAGTATGGCTATCATAATACACCACCAGTGACCAGTATGGGTATCATAATACACCAAGAGTGACCAGTATGGCTATCATAATACACCACCAGTGACCAGTACGGCTATCATAATACACCACCAGTGACCAGTACGGCTTTCATAATACACCACCAGTGACCAGTACGGCTATCATAATACACCACCAGTGACCAGTACGGCTATCATAATACACCACCAGTGACTAGTATGGCTATCATAATACACCACCAGTGACCAGTATGGCTATCATAATACACCACCAGTGACCAGTATGGCTATCATAATACACCACCAGTCACCAGTATGGCTATCATAATACACCACCAGTGACCAGTATGTATATCATAATACACCACCAGTGACCAGTATGGCTATCATAATACACCACCAGTGACCAGTATGGCTATCATAATACACCACCAGTTACTAGTATAGCTATCATAATACACCAGCAGTCACCAGTATTACTATCATAATACACCAGCAGTCACCAGTATAGCTATCATCATACACCAGCAGTCACCAGTATGGCTATCATAATACACCCCCAGTGACCAGTATGTCTATCAGTATATACAAGTATAACTATCAATATACATCTCCAGTATAACTATCAATATACATCTCCAGTATAACTATCAATATACATCTCCAGTATAACTATCCATATACATCTCCAGTATAACTATCCATATACATCTCCAGTATAACTATCCATATACATCTCCAATATAACTATCAATATACATCTCCAGTATAACTATCAATATACATCTCCTTTATAGCTATCAATATACGCCTCCGGTATAGATATGAAAATATACCTCCAGTATGGCTATCAGAATGTACCAGCAGTGTGGTTGTCGGTATACACCACCAGTGTGGCTGTCACTATACACTACCAGTGTGGCTGTCGGTATACACCACCAGTGTGGCTGTCACTATACACTACCAGTGTGGCTGTCGGTATACACCACCAGTGTGGCTGTCACTATACACTACCAGTGTGGCTGTCGGTATACACCACCAGTGTGGCTGTCGGTATACACCACCAGTGTGGCTGTCGGTATACACCACCAGTGTGGCTGTCACTATACACTACCAGTGTGGCTGTCGGTATACACCACCAGTGCGGCTGTCGGTATACACCACCAGTGTGGCTGTCGGTATACACCACCAGTGTGGCTGTCGGTATACACCACCAGTGTGGCTGTCGGTATACACCACCAGTGTAGCTGTCGGTATACACCACCAGTGTGGCTGTCGGTATACACCACCAGTGTGGCTGTCACTATACACTACCAGTGTGGCTGTCGGTATACACCACCAGTGCGGCTGTCGGTATACACCACCAGTGCAACTGTCGGTATACACCACCAGTGTGGCTGTCGGTATACACCCCCAGTGTGGCTGTCGGTATACACCACCAGTGTGGCTGTCGGTATACACCACCAGTGTGGCTGTCGGTATACACCACCAGTGTGGCTGTCGGTATACACCACCAGTGTGGCTGTCGGTATACACCACCAGTGTAGCTGTCGGTATACACCACCAGTGTGGCTGTCGGTATACACCACCAGTGTGGCTGTCGGTATACACCACCAGTGTGGCTGTCGGTATACACCACCAGTGTGGCTGTCGGTATACACCACCAGTGTGGCTGTCGGTATACACCACCAGTGTGGCTGTCGGTATACACCACTAGTGTGGCTGTCGGTATACACCACCAGTGTGGCTGTCGGTATACACCACCAGTGTGGCTGTCGGTATACACCACCAGTGTGGCTGTCGGTATACACCACCAGTGTTACTGTCGGTATACACCACCAGTGTGGCTGTCGGTATACACCACCAGTGTGGCTGTCGGTATACACCACCAGTGTGGCTGTCGGTATACACCACCAGTGTGGTTGTCACTATACACTACCAGTGTGGCTGTCGGTATACACCACCAGTGTGGCTGTCACTATACACTACCAGTGTGGCTGTCGGTATACACCACCAGTGTGGCTGTCACTATACACTACCAGTGTGGCTGTCGGTATACACCACCAGTGTGGCTGTCGGTATACACGACCAGTGTGGCTGTCGGTATACACCACCAGTGTGGCTGTCACTATACACTACCAGTGTGGCTGTCGGTATACACCACCAGTGCGGCTGTCGGTATACACCACCAGTGTGGCTGTCGGTATACACCACCAGTGTGGCTGTCGGTATACACCACCAGTGTGGCTGTCGGTATACACCACCAGTGTGGCTGTCGGTATACACCACCAGTGTGGCTGTCGGTATACACCACCAGTGTGGCTGTCGGTATACACCACCAGTGTGGCTGTCGGTATACACCACCAGTGTGCTGTCGGTATACACCACCAGTGTGGCTGTCGGTATACACCACCAGTGTGGCTGTCGGTATACACCACCAGTGTGGTTGTCGGTATACACCACCAGTGTGGCTGTCACTATTCACTACCAGTGTGGCTGTCGGTATACACCACCAGTGTGGCTGTCGGAATACACCACCAGTGTGGCTGTCGGAATACACCACCAGTGTGGCTGTCGGTATACACCACCAGTGTGGCTGTCGGTATACACCACTAGTGTGGCTGTCGGTATACACCACCAGTTCGGCTGTCGGTATACACCACCAGTGTGGCTGTCGGTATACACCACCAGTTCGGCTGTCGGTATACACCACCAGTGTGGCTGTCGGTATACACCACCAGTGTGACTGTCGGTATACACCACCAGTGTAGCTGTCGGTATACACCACCAGTGTAGCTGTCGGTATACACCACCAGTGTGGCTGTCGGTATACACCACCAGTGTTACTGTCGGTATACACCACCAGTGTGGCTGTCGGTATACACCACCAGTGTATCTGTCGGTATACACCACCAGTGTGGCTGTCGGTATACACCACCAGTGTGGCTGTCGGTATACACCACCAGTGTGGCTGTCGGTATACACCACCAGTGTGGCTGTCACTATACACTACCAGTGTGGCTGTCGGTATACACCACCAGTGTGGCTGTCACTATACACTACCAGTGTGGCTGTCGGTATACACCACCAGTGTGGCTGTCACTATACACTACCAGTGTGGCTGTCGGTATACACCACCAGTGTGGCTGTCGGTATACACCACCAGTGTGGCTGTCGGTATACACCACCAGTGTGGCTGTCACTATACACCACCAGTGTAGCTGTCGGTATACACCACCAGTGCAGCTGTCGGTATACACCACCAGTGTAGCTGTCGGTATACACCACCAGTGTGGCTGTCGGTATACACCACCAGTGTGGCTGTCGGTATACACCACCAGTGTGGCTGTCGGTATACACCACCAGTGTGGCTGTCACTATACACTACCAGTGTTGCTGTCGGTATACACCACCAGTGCGGCTGTCGGTATACACCACCAGTGCGGCTGTCGGTATACATAACCAGTGCGGCTGTCGGTATACACCACCAGTGCGGCTGTCGGTATACACCACCAGTGTGGCTGTCGGTATACACCACCAGTGTGACTGTCGGTATACACCACCAGTGTGGCTGTCGGTATACACCACCAGTGTGGCTGTCGGTATACACCACCAGTGTGGCTGTCGGTATACACCACCAGTGTGGCTGTCGGTATACACCACCAGTGTGGCTGTCGGTATACACCACCATTGTGGCTGTCGGTCTACACCACCAGTGTGGCTGTCGGTATACACCACCAGTGTGGCTGTCGGTATACACCACCAGTGTGGCTGTCGGTATACACCACCAGTGTGGCTGTCGGTATACACCACCAGTGTGGCTGTCGGTATACACCACCAGTGTGGCTGTCGGTATACACCACCAGTGTAGCTGTCGGTATACACCACCAGTGTGGCTGTCGGTATACACCACCAGTGTGGCTGTCGGTATACACTACCAGTGTGGCTGTCGGTATACACCACCAGTGTATTCTTCAAAGAAATATTGACAGTTTCATCAT